>PVKE010006340.1:0-54724 GCA_004027555.1 Craseonycteris thonglongyai | reverse complement strand
CTAATTCTCTCTGGCCTTTGGGATTTTGCCCATGATATTTATTCTGCCTAAAACTCTTCTTCACTTACTCTAGAACCTCCCTCCCCTCACCACACACACATTTTCATTCATTCTCTGTCTCTCTTTCTCTTCCCTCTCTCATCTCACCTGAAGATCATTTTGTCTACTTCTTATGTCAATTCCTCAAGAAAGCCCTTCCTACCCATCCACTCCCACGACTGTTAGGAACCTTCCTATGTGTCCCCATAGTTCCCTATAATTCCCTGCCTCCCACAGCATTTATAACACTCTATTGCATTCGCTGTTTTAATTGTGGAAAAGGTATTTTACTTTTTGTCCTTAAATATCCAAAGTAGATGTTTGAGCAGAGTTTGCTGAGAAGAAACAAAGGAGCCAGCAGCCCAGCACCTTCACTTGCAGGGGGAACTGGTCACCAACAGAAAGAGGCCCAAGTGTCTGCTCAGCCAGGCTCCTGCCTGGGGCTCCCCGCCCTCCTGGGTGCAAACAGAAAGATGCCCGCACCGCTTCATGTAACTCTCCTGACTCTCAAAGCAGACTCTATGAGGGAGAAGAGATTAGGACAGACACTGTTCACTCCTCAGCAGCCCGAGCCTCAAAGCAAGTTAGCAACTTGCAATCCTGATCTGTCAGAGCCGCTTTAATCAACGTGCAAAGACAGAATCATGGGGCCCTGCCAGGCTCACAGAGCAGAACCAAAACTGGAGGCAAAGAAACAAAAAGAGAATTCTGAAGCAGGACATAGCTGAGCACATTATTTAATGTGTGTAGGGCATATGCATCCGTGTGTATGCGAGGCTGAAATAGCGAAGCCTCCCCGAGGTGTTTGTGTGGCGGGCATCCTATGGGCAGGGCTGTGTGCCTCTGAGGGTCTTTCTCGTAGAGGCACAGACCAAGCATCCCCGGCCTGAGTGGCGAGCTTCCCACAGGCTGCAGCATCATCCAACAGATCCAAAGCAAATGCACGTGCAGGGACTCGACGTCCACCCCACGAGGGTGCTTCACAGAATGCAAGGCTTCCAGGTGGGGTCCTGCCAACGGCCACAGCAAACCCGGCACGCCCTTCTGTCCCACCCTGTCTCCCCTGCAGTTCCTGGGAGGCTCGTCCCTGCTGAGTTCTTCCAGTCCCGACCCAGATGGCCGGCTGCGCCAGGGACAGCAGGCTCGGCACGGCCGTGATCACGCCTGTAGAGCGTCGGGCAGCTGAGACCAGCAAACCAGGGGAAGGGCTCACCCCAGCTTCCCAAAACCCCGGGGACGGCAGCAGCGGACAAGGGGTCTGTTTCCACGTCCAGCCACTCTTACGTGATGGAGAGCTGGGCCCAGCCAAAGCCCCCGAGAAAGAGTTCCCTCATCTCCTCCACTGTCTTTCCTGTTCAGGTTCAAGTAACATACAATTGGTCCTGCTGCTTATCGAAGACTCAGGTGTGGAAAATGGGGAGTCCACACGCCCCCGGAAGGTCACCTCTGGCTGACTCTAGTGAACCTGAAGGAAACATGTATGTTTAAATAAGCCATTGGCTCTGAGGCTCTCAGTTGAGAGCTCAGGAGAAACAGTAAGATGTGGTGGGAAGGACCATGTTCAGACTCGGGAGTCTTACCCTCTTGGGCTCAAATCCTGGCTCCTATCATTTACTAGTTTTTGGATCTTGGGCAAGTTACTTAATTTCTCCAAATCTCAGTTAACTTATCAGCAAAATTAGTTCAGTACTTACCTCCGTACCTAAAATATATGCAGGTCTTACATGGTGTTAGGCATGCAGTAGGTGCTCAATAATGTTAATTTCCCTCCTCCCCACTGTAACCTTTAGAATTAAAAATTGTGAACAAACTACATCTAGTAAGCATAATCATGCCCCCCATTCCCAAGTGTCTACAACATACTCCCCAGAATCTATGAAGTAAGAGAATTAAGGTTGCAGATGGAATTAAAGTTGCTAATCAGGCTGACTGTAAAATGGAGAGATTATCCCAGATTATCATCACCTTACTTACTGAGTAACATGATCTCTGATCTAATCACTTGAGCTCTTAAAGCAGAAGAGCAGGCAAAAAGTGTGGGTCAGAGAGATGTGACAAGAGAAACACTCAACCCACTACCGCTGGCTTTGAAGATGGAGAAGTGAGGTGACAAGCCAGAAATGGTGGCACCTCCACAAGAAGGAGACAATGCTCAGGTCACAGCCACCAAGGCAGTGGAGACTGCAATGCCTCCTGCAAAGAAGAGGATTCTGCCAACAAGCAGAGTGAGCAGGAAGTCCCCAGAAGCAATGTTCTGCTTGATTCCAGTCTAGTGAGACCCAAACACCTTGACTGACACCTTGATTCCAGTCTGGGAAGACCCATATCAAACTTCTGCCACACAGAATCGAAAGGTAATAAATCTGTGGGCCTTTGAAGCTGCTGAATTTGTGGCAATTTGTTATGGCATCAAGAGAAAACCTAACACTGCACTATATAGACAGATGTAGCTTTTTAATAGAGTTCTAATTTGATCGGACAAAAATCCCCAAAGGAACAGTAATCAGGTTTCCTTCTTAGAGTCAACTACTCCTAAAAGAAGCCTGCATATTCTCGATAGTTGAACTCTGAGGTTCTCATCCAGACCTTTTCACCCTGGGGGTGTCTGCCAGTCAAATGATCCACATCTGGGAAGAACTTAAGAGCTCTGAGTGTGTAGCTTTACCAAACCCCCCTACAACTCAGCTTAACACCACGAGCTTAAAGCATGATGGCCTTCTGGGATTGAGCAAGGCCCCAACAGGTACAGTTCCCAAGAACAGCTCGAAGAATGGCAGGGTTTGGAAAGAGGAAAAACAAAAAACAAAAACAAACCAGATGCCATTTATTCCAAACAGGGTAAGTAGAAATGACACAGTGGGAGTCACAGCCCTACCAGCCACTGGGAAGAGCTTCCTGGCGACCAGCTTGGCACATTTCACGGTGTCTCCTATCATGTTAGAATGTGCCCTGCGACCGGATGACAGGATGTGAGAGTCCCCAAGCGCACGTGCACCAAAGAGGAATGGGGGTGAGCAGAGGGAGAAGCTGGGGCGAGACCAATTCACAACTGTCCGTCCTGGGGACTTCTGGATTTAAGGAGCTCAAGCCAAGAAGCTGTAAACATCGATTCAGCGTAGCATCTGATCATCTTACTAAATACCCCGGAATTCTCACGGTCTACTAGCCACCCAAATGCCAGAAACAAGACAGCAAGGGCAGTAACTCCGAGTGGCGTGTGCCAATGAGAGCCCACAGCCCCTGTAAGGACGCGGGGATCGGCTATGGTGATGAGACCGCCTGTGACAGCGTTCCCCGGAGGCGCGCAGTATTCTCACCTGCTCGGAACGCAGCACTTGGCATCAAGTAAGCCTGGGCCTGCCGGCTGGGATCCACTTCAGCCCCTATTACAGGCAGAGGCAAACTCTAGACTGTGCTGCCAGGTCAGGATGGCACCTGGGTGGTGGTGACCTCACAGATACTGAGAGACCGCACACTGGCCCCTGTCACCTCCCTCTCCCAGTCCTGGAAGTCCCCCAAAGAACACCAGAGTCTATAGGGACGTACATAAGAATGCCCCGTGCCCCGGACTCTGGGGTCAGTCCTGCTGGGGAGCATAAAGGAGCTGGTCTGGGAACATTTTACCTCAAGCTAAGCTGCTGGTGGGGGGGGTTCCAGGGTGGCTCGGTGGGCCACGTGCAGAAAGAAGGAGGCGCATGCGCCCTTACGCTCCCCTTCTTCCCGTGCATGCAGGGGGGCTCGGCGTGGTGGGCTGTGAGTGAGAGCATTCTTTCACGCGTGGGGTTGCTGCCGGTTCTCTGAACCAGTGGGAATTCAGGAGCCGGATGCCACGATGTTCTCCCTGCCTTGACGTCTCCCCTTTCAGAACCTGAATGATCCTTACAGTGTGAGCTGTGAAGGCAGTACACGGGGTGAGGCTGGGACTGGCTCTGTCAAAGGGCACACCGTGTAACTTTAACTGGGCATAGTCTCTAGCTGCTACCTGTGTCAGGCTTGTCCCCTGGCTCCTGGAGGGCCCATCGTTCCAAGCACATCATCACCCATCCTGGCTAGCATCCGCAGCACACCCAAGCAGAACCTCTCCGCAGTGAGATGAGCGGGCTTCCTTGCTAGGAACCCAGTGAGCATCTGCAGTTCCTCTACCGTGTCCCCAAGTGGCTTATCAGTCTTCACCCCAGAGTTAGTGTGCTCCAAGGGATGGAAGGACTATGCTATTTAAAGAAGTAGGCTTCTTCTCTACACAGTTTTATGTGGGAGAGCGTGGAGGAGAGTTAAAAGAGAAGGCCTAAGCGACAGGAAGACCAGTGAGAGACAGAGGCGGACACCAGCGGGAGACGCCGCAAGGTGGAGCTATGGGACTTGGGGACTGACTGGAGAGGCAGAGGACGGAAAGGCACAGGTCAGGCCTAGGATTCTGGCTACAGCAACAGGACAGAACGAGATGGAGCATTCTGGAAGAGCGCCAGATTTGAGATAGGGTGGGAGGAAGAAGTTTAGGGAAGATCCTATAGTTTCAGGATGTAGGACTTCCTGGCTGCTTCACCTATCCGGCCCTGGCTCATGCGCTTTGTGCTACCGCCCTGAGTCACCTGCTGAGGGGCCCGCACCAGTGGGTCCCAAGGGAAAGAGTGGGAGAAAACATGAACCAACTCTGAATGTGGAGCTGAGAGAAGAGCATGAGGGAGGAGAAGGGAGATGTCAAAAAGGAATTCTAGAAAGTTTTCCTAGAATGTCTTCCTAGTTGGGCCCCAGAAAATCTTCAGCGAAAGCTCCATTTCTCACCCATGTGCTGGAAGCTGGATTCATCTGCAAATTCATCAAAGTGCGAAGTCCCGCCCTGAGCTATTTGGATGCGAGCTCTCTTCCCTGGGTCGCATGCACAAGAGGATGGAAAGAGGATGGATCAAATCCGGGTTCCCCACTTACAGTTGCAGTGAGCTCTGTCCGCCCACAAGACCTCAGTGTTCTTACCTCTAAAGGAGGGATGGGAATCCCCACCTTATACAGTTGTCACAGACCCCCCTCCCAGCGCCTGTTGTCTTCCCGGGTTTGTGGTGGGATGAGAAGACTGGCGCTCCTGCCTGCAACAGTTTGTCTGCCTCTTTCTAAACCTACAATACCTCTTGTACTTTTCCTTGGCAACTGACTTTGTTTTAAAGTGCCAGGACTTAAAATACCTTCAAGGCATTTTCATAGTCACTGCCAGTCCCTTAGAGACAAGAAGAGCACATTTTCCGATCAATGGGGGAAATGTGGGCAAGAGACAAGCTGTGAATCTGAGGTCACATTGGAGCAATGGGAACTAACACCACGTGTCTACATGTGGCAGACTGCAGGCAGGGCTTGGACCTTGGCTGAGCAACCTGAGGCTTTGCCTTACTTTCATCTAGTATTTCATATTTTGCAAGTGCTTTCGCACGTTTTATACACTAGTTCTGTGAGGTGAAGAATGGAGAGATGTTTTGCAGAGGAAGAAACTGAGTCTTCAAAAGTGAAGTGACTCGTGCAAACTTTATAGTTTGCAAAACCAGGGTCGGGACTCGAACCCCAGTCCAGTGTGTTTCCTATTACATTAGGCTGCCCCCTTGTGCTTGGCCAGCTCCTCTGTGCTTCTCTTCTCCCCTGTGTATGAGCTTCCTGCTTTGCCCGCATGTACTGAGGAGAAGGAGAAAAGTCACCACAAGCCAGGAGTTAGGGTGGGAGGGTGCTCCTAGGGGCGGGGCGGGTCCAAAGACGCAATGGGACAGCTGGACACAGCTGCGCTGAGACACATGCTGTCGCCTGCGGAAAACGTCACTGGTGGAGCCTACCACGTTCACCACCTCCTTGAGGGTGGGAGAAAGGAAGGGGGCAGGCGAATGCGGAAAGACTGAGAATGAAGGGGAGTCGAGTTTATCCGTGAACTAAGAACAAGGACACAATCCTGTCCTCACACTCCTGAGATATTACAGAACCAGGACAGTCTAAAGCCGGAAGAGGCCTCCAAGCCCCGCCCCAATCTGGTGACAGGAGGCTGGTCCACTCCCGACAGAGGACATGGGGAGGCAGGCCCCTGGGAGCTCTTGTGGGCAGCTGGAAAGGGAAGGTTCAAGAACATGCTGAGCAACAAAGAGGAAGCCCTGTGCCCTTCTCCCCTAAGCCACTCCCCCTCCCCCTGTGCCCCCAAAGAAACAGGAAGTAGAGCTGCTGTTCTTACAGCCATCACAGTGAATGCCACTGTCCAAGGTCCCCATGGGCTCTAAGGCGCGGGGATCGCCTGGCCAACACAGACTGTGCGTGAGCAGATGGGTGGCTTCGGCTTCTGAGCCCTTGAACCAGGTGACACACGGCTTCCCTAACTCTCTCCTGCTTTCTCCCATCGCCTTCTCCCAGGCTGCTTCATGTTCCCTAAAACAGAGGCTGGCCTACTGCCAGCCCCTTCCTCCAGCCCCTTCCCTACAGCTCTGGGGAGAATCCAGCTCAGAACACACACGAGTTTGCCTCCAGCCCAAACACACTTGCCGCTGCCCACAGCTCCCAGTTCCTGTGCACACCCAACAGGGCACAAGGGGGGAGCAGGGGCAGCCCTGGAGAATGTCCTTGGAGGCCCAGTGGTCAGTGAGCTCCGCCCCATCCGATACTGTGCCCTTTAAGTTCTGAGCCCCGGAACCCCCGGCGAGCTGCAGGTCTGCATTACCCACGTGCAGCAACAGGACAAATGGCACCGCCAACGAGGGTCGGGGAGAAAAAGATTGGCCAACACCACTGCGCTCTTCAACAGAGCAGCCATTCAACAGCACTTCCTTGGCATCAACAAACGAATGTCAAAAGCAATGTGTCAATAACTTAGCCAATTAACAATAGTAAAATGAGGCCACACCACCTACTACGGAACACAGATCCAACACACTCCCTGGGGGCGGGGAGGCCTGGGAAGAGCTGGGCATCCCACCAGCTGGCGCCTGGGTCAGGGCGTCTTTGGTGGAGTGTAGGGAGCCACCCAGGCCGTTACGTTACATTAACTTTTTCAGTAACTGACACCACGCCCTTTTGCCTTTGCCCACCCTGCAGGTGTGCACACAGACCAATTACTCCCCCAAACTGAGGGCGTTTCCGTTCCCCATTGTTCGCTGGTGGACTGACAGCTTCTCTGACACACACACAGCTTCCAGGCCACCTCCCCGGGGCCACCCCTGCCCAGAAGCATTGTGCTTTGCAGCACATATGGGTATTTTAAAAATTGGAGTGAATTACAATTAATTTCCTTTGAAGGATTTCAAGACACCCCCGGGGACCCCATAAGCAGGATTGGGAATCACTAATGTCAGGTTTCACTACTAGGATGGCAATTGTTCAGTCATGGCTCCTTGATCTCCTGTGGAAGCGCTAGACAATGGCCTCTCTCCCCGGCCCACTCACCCAACCCAGAAAGGTAGGAAGCCCAGTGCTGGAGAGCATTTTCCAGAGAAAACGTCTACCTGGTCACAGGTACCGCCTGAGATCCTGACCCCCAATCCCTGCTGAGATCATCGACATGCAAGTACTTTTGAAAAGGTGAAAGCGCTCTATTGTTTCCTATTATCCACATTATCGCATAAAGGACTGAATTCCGCACACCACACTATTTACCACTCACTCTAGATGTTCTAGTCATCTCGCTGAAACCGTCCCCTAGTCCTCTGTCCCCTGAACATAGCAGGCAGTCAGCATGTATGTGTGAGACTGGATACACTTAAACAGAACTCCACATGGAGAAGATGCTGTCCCTTTCCACTGTGACCAGATGGCATGCTATTCTCTGGGGAGATAGTACCATACTGTCCCTAGGCGAGACCTGCCCTTTTGTGGGGAAAATGCCTTGATAAGCCTTTCACCAGATCAAGTGTACACATAGGAAAGTTGTCAAGGTTGTGGTATCATTATAAGTGGCAAGACAGGGCTGAGAGCTTGTCATTGCCAATCACTGAGCTCAGGGCTGGGGACACTGAAGGCAGTGGGTACAGACCTTGTCCTTAGGGCTCAGCAGCTAGACAAGAGAGTGACTTACTGTGTGCTTCATGCCACCTGCAACTTGCAGTCATTTGGGGACAGAAAGGAGACAAAGTCCAGCCCCAATCGCCATCACAAAGGCATGGCCTACTCACGCTCTCGTAGACTTGCACTTAAAGGTGGTTCTTTGAAAAGAGACACGTCACTGGGGAAATAGAAGCTTAGCCTCCTGGAGCTCATGGTGGCGGAAAGCCTTCCAATCTGCACTGTCTTCGGTTTTACACATATTGTTTCTCCCTGTCCCTGAAAGACTCAGGAAGCAACAAGGTCTTTTCCTCCTCGTCCCTAAAACCCACTTTCAAACCCCACCCCCAGCTCGGGCAACCCCTGATGCAGTTAACATATAATCTAAAATATTCATGGATCTTTATACCATGTGAGATGTTACAGGGGTGTTTTCGATTTCCCTCAGTCATATTATGCTTTGAACGTCACTCAATTTCTAATTTTTTCACTCACACGTGCTGGTTGCTGTGTGTGTATCCAGACTCTTGCTTCTCACTGCGCCTCCCGTAACTGCTTTTACTACACTTCACTTATCTATTCCCTTCGTAACAGTCACCTCAGTTGCCACTAACTCTCTGCTATTATAAGCAATGCTACAATGAACTCTTCAGAGATGGGGCCTTTCAGACTTAGGCCAAGAATTTCTCTGGAAATGTATATGTAGATGTATTATGTATATGATTTCTAGATCATAGGTCATCCACGTCTTGTTTCACTAGATTCTGCCAAATTACTTTCCAGGATTGTTGTACCAGTTACGCTCTCACCAGCAGTATGTGACAGTTCCTGTCTCCCCACGGCAGTACCAGCATGAAGACTGCCATCTTGAAGGGCATAAGAAGTTCCTCATCATTGTTTACGCTTGCATTTTCTGGAAATTTCTAGCTTACAGTGCCATCTGACTGACAGTCGTTGATTTAGACTCTGCAGCTCCCCACCAAAATACCCATGATAATAAAGGAAAAAAGAAAAAGACAGAAATAGCGTGTTTCTAAACAGCTCAGAATGGGATTAGAATAGTGCAGGCCGACTGGTCTGAATGCCTGTCCGTAAGTGCACATCCCTCACCCACAACTCCTGCCCTCCACCAGGGCTTAGGGGCACACTACCCACAAAACGAGGAAGCCAGCCTTCTCTGCAGGGGCATAACCGTGGAGTTGACAGCATACCATTGCCCACTCTAGCCTTTGGTGCCTCTGCCTCTAAAGCCATTATGAGTCCAAAGCCCCTGAGAAGAAGGGACAGGAAGTGGGAGTGTTGGGCATGCAGAAGTGGTTGCACACGGTGCACCCTGAGGCATCTACTACACAATGAGGGGGGATGCACGGGAGAGAGGAGGCCATAGCCTGGTAACAGCGCCCTTGGGGAGTGTAGCTGTTACTGCCACCATGTGCCTCCCTGAACTGTGTAGTGTAAGCTGGGATTGGAGCCACACTGTAGATCAGGGTGTCCTTTGTGGAGCAGGGAAGATGTGGGGGAGCAATAGATTGGAGGATGGGATCAGTCGAATGTTCTGCTTTGGACACATTAAGCTGAAGATGTCCCCTAGACACCTGAGGTAAGATGTCAAGGATGCAGCTGGAGTTAAGCCGCAGGGGCTCGGAGGAGAGACAAAGCTGCATCTATAAATGTGGAAGCCATCTGTATGTGGATTTGTGTAAACTCGTAAGAATGAATGAGATCATAAGGAGTGAGTTAGAGAGAGAGGAGAGGAGGGCCAGGACCCAGCCCTGGGACACACCTACGACAGGTGTAGAGCAGAGATGACCAGGCAGCAGAGGCAATAAGGAGCAGCCACAGACACCGGAGAGAATCTGGAAGGATGTGCTGTCACAAAGCCACGTCAGCTGGCCCAAATACTCTGAGAAGTCAAAGGACACAAAGGCAGAGAAGGAACTGAGTACTTAGTAACAGGGTTACCGCTAAAGACTGATCGGTTCTAGCAAACGGCAGCCTGTGAGAGCGGGTGGAGCAGGGACCAGCAGATGAGAAACGTGGAGATACTATTGACAAGTCTTCTGAGAAGTTTTGCTGTGAAGGAGAACAGAGAGATGGGACAGAGGATAAAGAGGGCTGCTTTTTGTAGGTGTCAGAGTCTATGGCATGTATACATTGGAGGAAGGATCTGGTAGATAGAGAGAAACGGGGATCCAGGAAGATGAAAGGGTGAGGTTAGAAGTCCAATGCACACATCAGCCATGTCCTGGAAGCAAAGCTTGTGGTGACAGGAGGCTGAGTGGGGCACAAGGTAATGGATGGTCTGCTGGGCAGAGATGACATTGAGAGAAGTCCTTGCAGTTTCACCCCAATCATGCAGTTAGTGGGAGTTCTTAGTTGTTTGTGTTTAATGGCTAACAGATGTCCAGTTGTATTTTATTATATAATATTTTTGTGTGCTTGAGTAATATTTTATTGTATACATACACCATATCTTCTTTTTTTATTGTTAAATTTATTGGGGTGACATTGATTGATATCAATTACATTGTTTCCAGGTGTACAATTCTACATGACATTGTCTATATATCGCATTATGTGCTCACCACCCAGAATCAGCTCACTTTCCAGCACCATATGTTTGATTCCCTCTCCCTACTCTACCCTCAGGTAATCACTGAACTATTGACCATGCCCATGAGTCTTTGTTTCTTTGTCCCTTTCAGTTTTATATTCCACTTATAAGTGAGGTCATAGGTTTCTTGATTCTTTGTTATCAGCCACTGAACTTTTTTTGGACTTGTAATGTAATAACCCAGTCCTAAATACCGCAAGTAAAAGTCTCTTGACTGAATTAGAATTAATTTGAGAGCCAGTTAGCCAGACGCGTTCATTCATTCCAAGAGCATATTTTGGGAGCCCACTGTGTGACAGCCATTGTCCTGGACAGTGGGAATAACTTGGCAAATAAATCATCATGGATCCCACAAATAAGTAAATACAGACTGATAGGGTAGCCAGGACAGTCCTCTGGGAAGAGAGGACTTGTGAACCCAGACCTGAAGGATAAAAGGAATCTACTGCATAGAGAACAGAATGGAAAGTTCCAGATAAAAGAAATAGGCTGTGCAAAGTGGTAAAACAAAGAGCTTACTTAGGGGATTGGAGGAAGAGAAAGCCAGAGGGCCCAGAGGCCAGAGAAGATAGAAGGTGTGGGAAATGGAGCTGGAGGGGTGGGCAGTACCCCATCAAGTCAGCGTTATAGGCCCGGAAGTGTATATTTCAATGGGACACCCCCATAAATGTTCAACATACTGTAGAAAAATTCATAGCTTGTCCAGAACTCAGAGAGACAATTTCCTTACTAGATTACTGATAATATGTCTGGAAAAAAAAATCGTAACAATAAAAACTGTATCTAGGAAAAAAACCCTCAAGGAGATTCATAGAAACAGGATTTACACAAAGAAAGAAAATTATAGTATTTTACTGCCAAAGGTAAGCTAAGCCTTGAATAAATACCCTGTTCCAAGATGGAATAAATAAGTAATAGAATGTCCTGTCTAACCAAACCAATTAAAGGTTGATGCAATGCCCAACAAAATTCTTATTTTTTAGTATTATTGCAAAGTGAAAGAGTAGTAAATGGGACTTTACTTTATCAGAATTCTAATATACAAGGGCTGCTTGAAAAAATCCAGCCATAAATGCCTCTGTTTTTTATATTACATGGGTGGATAATCTCTGGGCAGCCCTAGTATTAATATTATAAGGCTAAAAATTAAAACTACATGATAATGAGAAAATAATAGATCAGTAGGACTAAATAGGGACAGAAACAAACCCTAATATACATAAAACTATAGACGATGATATAGGTAACATTAAAAACCAGTGGATAAGGAATTACTTATTCAATATATAGTGCTGGGAAAATGGTTAGCCATTTACAATAAAGTGAAATTGAATCTGAAACCAAAATACATTAAAGATGTATTTTTCTTTTAAAGTGTAAGTAAAACATAAATGAATATTCCTCTGGCCTTAAATTGGAGAAGACCTTTTTAAAATATAATGGCCCCTGAAGAAACAATATAGATCAAATTCTATATAATGTAACACTTCTATATATTTAAAAAGTTAAAAGAGTAAAATATAAAGAAAAATATATACAACATAATGATGAAAAACTAATACCTTTAATGTATAAAGAGTTGTGACAAATCAATAAGAAAAATACAAACACCCAACTTTAAAAATAGAATATGAGACATGAATAAATAATTCAACAAAGATATACAAATGATCAGCAAATATCCAATCATTAATAATCAAATAGAATATCCTTTTTCATGTAGCAAACTCATTTTTTTTTTCCATTTTGTTTCTTGCTAATAATCACTATTAGTAGGGTACAGGAAAATCGTCTCACTGCTGGTAGAACTACAAACTGTTGAAAACTTTCAGTAGGGAGCAATTACATAATTTTATGCAGTAATTTCTCTTCTAGTAATTTCTCCTAAGGAAATACTCAGAACTACAGTCAAAACATATGTTCAAGAACGTTCACTGCAGTATCACCTCCCTGCAATTCGTCCTCCACAGAGCAGCTAACGACATGTTTTTAAAGCTAGATGGTTGGCTCCAGTGCTGTGCTGGTGAATGTTTAACAGCTGGCTTTCTGGCGAACCACAGCCCTGATTTGTAGCTTCCGCCACACATGTCTGTGGTGTAAATACTCTGGCCGCACCTGGTTCAAATGACCAAGGTGATGTCACTGAACAGTTAGCTGGGAAGGGACAGGCATGATCAGCTCTCATGAGCCAAGTCCAGTGCACCATGGGCTGCGTGTCACTTCTGGCACAAAACTCTCCACTGGGGTGTCCCCACCCCAAAACACACATGCTGGAATTGGGTCCAAGAACTTCAAAAAGTACCGTAACCTGGAATTTTACCATAACCTGGAGTTTACCTCCCTTCAGGTGTGGTGAGGGGACTAAGCCTTGAAATATAACCTGCCCCCGCCATCTGTCTTCACCTCTCTGTCCTGTGCCTGACTCATTTGTAACTATTTCCCTCATAGGGTTGGGGGGCACTGTTCACCCGCCAACAACAATTCTCAAGACACCACCAGGGTGTCCTACAATTTAGCTCAATTCTGATCCTCTCTACTTGGAGACATCAGATTCCACAGGGTAAGGGTTCAGTCTCACAAGGCCCCACCCCCTTGCCCAATCACAAATCCACATTGTCACCTGTGTTTCTGACAGCCTGGCCATAAATCAGAGGTTCGCATGACCCCAGTGTCAGGTTCAACTAATTTACAACAGCATCTCAAAGAATTCAGAGAAACAATGTACTTCCTAGATTGCCTATTTATTTTAAAAGCGTGTGACACAAAAACAGCCAGATGGAAGAGAAGTACAGGGTCAGGTGAGGGGGAAAGAAGATGTCTGGGTGCTAAGGCCCCCCGATGACATCACAGAACCGCCTCACCAGCCCCTGGCGGTTACCTCCAGGCTTCTTGCAATGAGTAAAACAAAACCCCAATTCGTTCTTCAGGTTAACTACACTCAAAAGTCAAATTTAATTTCTGAAACAGGAGACCATGAATGCATCTTGTGTCTGTCCATCACATTAGGTATGAGATCATTTTATGAATGCATCTTGTGTCTGTCCATCACATTAGGTATGAGATCATTTTATGAGGAGACTATTTCAAAAGGCAGGAACTTACCCAAATCTCAAGTGCCCCCAAGGCAAAAGCCTTGTCCTGAAAAATGCTATAGATTCCCAAACGGAAGAGTCAGAACGCAACTGCTGAGGCCTTCCTGAAGCCACGCGTCCCGGAAATGGCCGCATTTTCAGCTCGGTGCAGAGGAGGAAATGGAAACGATGCATCTGTCAGGTCACATCAAGCACCCAAGGTCAACGGCATTTCTGTTACTATCCTGAAGCAGGCCAGGAAGGAATCAGCAGCTATGCCCATTTTTCTTCAGTCAACCCCTGGTTTTCATTGGCTTCTATTAATAACATACAAAGGAACTCCTAATGTGGGAGCCCCTTTTGGAAACATCAGGAGTCATGACGTCTTCAAAATGGTGAAATTACTTCTCTCAGGTGCAGGGTCAAACGCAACTGGAGAGCAAAGGCGACAAGACATTCTGCCACGTCAAAAATCACTCCACAATTTCAGCGCCTTGTTCAAGGCAAACAACCACCTCCTCTTGAAATTCACTCTTAAGCAGAGCTTAAATTTACCTTTTGTTTTACTTGCAAAATTTGAATCTTTTAAGCAAATGGTCATGAATTTCTGCATGAAAAATGGGAGTGACAGGCATCATTCTTTGGAATATCATTTTTCTACTTCACGTACATGAAATAACTCCATAAAATGGATTATAGGCAGCATTGTCCACGGTGGTGTATGTGTGTGCGTAAGTATGTGTTCCTGGGGTGGGGAGAGTTCCTGGGATACTTAGAGGAGGTCACCACAGTTCCAGGTCTAACTACAATTTCTGAAGCTCCTGAAAGATAAGTGGAAGTAGCTGTGTTCCTTTATGATGGTTTTAGTCCTTCAGCTATGTGGACTTTACTTACTTAAGTCATGGAGAACTGCAAAGTATAAGCAATGTTGTAAGGTAGGTGAAAATGTGGGTTCAGTCCTAGCTCCAGCTATGTGATTTTGAGTAAGATGTTTCATCTCTCTGAGCCTTTTATTGTTCCCATCACACCTCGCCAGATCATTATGAGCAAAAATGAAATGATAGTGAATGTGCTTGTCAACTAGATAATGTGCTAGAAATGTAATGTGATTATTGACATGCTGTCCTACAGATGAAGCAAATTAGGTTCAGGAAGGCTACAGAACTTATCCAGGATCAGGCAGCCAAGAATTGCTGGATTCAAACTGGATTCAGGGATGCCAAGATGGCTCAGCGGGTTGAGTGCTCATTTGCAGCCCTGGGGTCCGAGGATCAAGTCCCGGCCCTGGCCCGTGCAGATCCATATGCTGAGCTGGGATATGCCCCCAGTTCAGTTCTCACTGGCATGAGACCCCGGCCCAGTTCCTGCCCTGCACAGCCCACCCCCACCTGTGGAATGAAACTATGTAGAAAATTAATGACGTGCAACTATGGAGACTACTCTGCTCCCCCTTCTCTCTCTCTCTCTCTCTCTCTCTCTCTCTCTCTGTCAAAAACAATCTACATAAATCATAAAAAACAAACAAACAATTCGATTCAAATAGGTATGCTTCCCCCTCCTGTTATCCCAGAACTCAGCCTCAGGGACATAAGTTGTCATCCAAGGAGCCTTGTGTCCCTGTCATACAGAGATCCAGAGCCTCTTGGAGAAGTTCTAACTGCCTCCTAAGAGACCCGGACGAGCTGTCCACCCCCAGAGAAACCTCACCAGTGGAGTGTCGGACCACCTGCTCATCCCAGGAAAGACGACAGAGGGACTCACTCCTGACAAAGGCTGGGCACAGGTGCCTGTCCACCCTGTGGCCACAGGTCTAGACCAATCGTTCCAAACTCTGGCTGCACCTCAGAATCAGCTGAGGGGATGTGAGAGTACCTGTGTGCACAAACATTCACACACACACACACAAGTATCAACGCTAAAACTCCACCTAGGAGTAGCTGAAGGTCAGTCTTTCAGAATAGAGTCTAGACACCCAAACTGGGAGTGGGGCAGACAGGGTCACTGGGTAGTTCACTGTCAATGGTTGTTCTGCTTCCCAGTCACAGCCTAGGGGACACGAGACAAAGACTGCCATGCGATGAACACCTGGGTGCCCTTGAAATTCATACGGTGCAGCCCGAACTCTAATGAGATGGTGTTTGGAGGTGGGCCCTTTGGCAGGTGACCAGATCCTGGGAGCAGAGCCCCAAGAATGGGGTGCATGGTCTCATAAGAGGAGGCCCGAGGGCTCCCTTCTTTCCACCCCACGAGGACACAGCACACACCCTGCCGTCTGCAGCCCGGAAGAGGGGCCCAGCAGAGCCCCGCCTGCAGCCTGCAGCATCGTGAGAACAAAACTCCGGCTATTTATAAACCACCAGCCTGCGGTGCTTTGTTAGAGCTGCCCAACTGACCAAGACAAAGACTAATAACAAACAGCAGTGAAAACGACACAAGCACATCCCAGGAGCAGAAGAAAGTACAAAACTCGTTGGTAAAGGTAAATCTATGAACAAAAACAACCCTGAGACTGTTGTCCTCAGTCCTGGAAGGATGAAGAGACGTGCCAGGCTGCTGAACAACAGACCAGGTCCCCCAAATTCCAGACACTGCGGCTCCCACTGAGCTCTGCACCCACAAATATCTGAGGGGAGCATGAGACAGAGCCCAGCATGACGCTGGGCAGATGATCCTGTGGCAAAAGTGAGGAAAGACTCAGGCCCTCACTGAGAGGCTCCAGCCATCTCCACGGGTCTGGGGAGAGCTTGGAGCAGAGAGGCAAGCGCTCACAGCGGGGAGCGCCATCCAGGGAGCAAGTCCCACTCAGGTTCCAGATGGTTCTGGCGGCCCTGTGCCCCTGCTCAGAGGCAAGGCCGGGCTGTGGGAAAGGTGGGACACAGCCCTCCCTCTGGGCGGTGCAGGAGCCACCAGGCCAGCGGCCCCTAACACAGCAGACGCTGTGACATGCCCCCAGCCCCCTTCAGACAGCAGGTCCTAACACGCGTTGTTGGCATGCCTGCCGCTGTCAGCAGCCTTGGGACTTGCCTTGGCTGCAGCTGGACTCCTGGACCAAGGTTGTAACATGTTCCTGGGGCAGTCTGCATCCAACGACTGGTGTTAGGGGCAATAGGAGGGCCTGGTCTCTTTGCCCCAATGCGGGACAACTCTGCAAGACCATCCAAACTTCAGAGTGCTCCCTCCACAAGGTCACCTGAGGTCCCTGTTGAGACTCAGCACAGTCCAACCTCTCTCTCCACCCAACCCCACTTCCTTCCCTTCCTTTCCCAGGGTGTTAATCCCAAGAGCCACCCCCAACCCCCAAACCTCCTGCACGCTAATCCCTGTCTCATGTCTGCAAGCAGCAGCCTCAGCCTCCCTGCAGCGGCGTGGGAGCCGAAGCCCGAGAGCGAAGTGGGAGGAAGGCAGGGTCCTGGGAGCAGAGGACGGAGGAGGGACAGAGCCAGGGCCCAGCGGAGGAGGCCGCGCCTGCATCCCCGCCCAGAGGCTATGGCTCTGCCTTTGGTCACCAGGCCCAAAATGGCTCCAGGGCCTACTTGGGAAGAGAGGGAGTGGGGGCATTGGGAAGGAAGAGGGCTCAGTCCCAGCCAGGTGGCCTAGACGATTTCATGTGGTGGCCATCTGTCTAACAGCTTACAAACACGGGAGAAAGTCATTTTTGTCAAATCAGCGTTCGTCTCAATAGCAAACTAAGACTAGCTCTATGTAACGAAGGGCTGAGAGTGCAGAGGCCCAGATTGGTGAGGTGACTTACCCCAAACCACCAGCCTGCAGGGGCTAGAGCCAGGATGAAAGCAGGCAGGCTGGCCTTACAAACTGTGCCCTTAACCATCTGGCCGTGCTGCCTGGAACAGCAATTGAGGGCTCCCTGTAACTCACATCACAAACAGAGCCCAGAGAGGGGAAGAGGCTTGGCAAAGGTCACACAGCTTCTCGATGGCAGTTTCCTTTACAGAAACATTTCCTGAGCAACCCTGCACCAGCTTGGCACTGTGCCGGTGCCAGATTTAATGCTACCCCTCCTGGGAGTGTCTGAAAGATCAGAATAGTATTTACACTGAGGCTAACTTCCCGGGCCACCTCCCCCTCAAGGGAGCTTTGAGGGGGTGCTCCTCACTGAGACCACTCCCAGCAGAGCTGGGCAAGTGGCACTCACCTGCAGCAGAACCAGAATCACAAACCTGTCACCTGGGCCAGAGAACAGCCCACATCACCAGTAACGCATGTACACTAACCCCATTCCTGTCCCCCTCCAGGTCCATTTCTACCACCCACACACCCACACACACGCACTCACACCAGGCAGCACATAGGGGTCCCCCAAGGGACTTCTGAATTAAGCAAGCTTCTCGCCAGGCTGTCCCCAACCCACCCAGGAAGACCCCTGGGCTTCCCCCCTCTGCCGGATGCCACATGCTGAGCTGCAAGCGTCCCTGAAGCACTGCTTTGGCTCCAGATAAAACCGAAGCTGTCAGCATGCTAATTAGCGAGCGGAAGAGGTTGGGCACACTGGCTGACAATTAATGACTCCATCTCTGTTTCCTGCTGGCAGATTATTAATTCATGGGGCATCTTCGGTGGGGTCCAGGAGATAACACACACTGCGAAAGTTCACATTTCAATTTGAGGCCGAGATGAGAGGAGGGTTGTTGGGGAGAGGTGTCAGCCCTCAGGGGCCAGGGCAGAGTGTGGGAAATCCTCCTCCAGGACACTGACCTGCGGAAATAGAAGCGCATGTCACAGCGGCCACGGGGGAGGGTCTCGGATGCACTGCTTGTAACTGCAAAGCCGCCAGGAGCTCCGGTTGGAGGGGGCGTAAATAAACCTCGCTAAGGAGTACTACGCGGCCTTTAAGAGACAGGATGGACATCTTTCCAGAAACTGCCAAGGCAACATGCCCCTGATAGTCTTCATATTTAATAAAGCAAAAGAAGAGCTCACTTGTCCATGTAACGTGGTTCCACTGTTATGATAGAAGGAAAAGCAGGCACGAGGTTTCTGTCCAGTGTATTATTAAGTAAGAAATAAGGGGACGAGAGCAAGCACAGCAGAGGAGAGCTGGAGGATGGGGGTGCAACGGACTTGACCCCACAGCACCGAAGCCAGCGTGTCAGGCCAGCCCTGCCCCACACCACAGCACACTGCGTATTTCTGTATGTATTTCTTTAAGAGCAGACAGGGAGTTTACCTAACGCCTCCCTGCATTCTTCACCAACCTGGGAAGGGGTGCAGGCCGCCTCACTGAAACCAGGAGGCAGCGAGGTGACATTCTGACCGAGCGGTGCGGCTGGCTCCTGGAATGTGTGCGGTGCTACTGAGGGTCTGCACGGAGGTCCCCAGGTGGGAGGTGGAAGGAAGAGAGAAAAACAGGGGGCCCACCCTGCATTTATTCATTCCTCCTCCGCTCCAGGCTTTAGAGAAAAAAAGGGGGAAGAGAAAAAGCAAGCGGGGAGAGGCCAATAGCAGAAGAGAGGAGGAAGCAGGCGATGCAGGTCGGGTAGGAGGGTGACGGGACGTCCCCAACCCGGGGCGTCCTGTGCTGAGAAGAGACGCAGCCTCGGAAGACAGCAGAGTCTAAAGGTCACAGCACACTGGCTGCAAGGCCTGGGGCCATGCGCTTCTTTCCCTGCACCTGCACTTCCTCACCTGAACATTACGTGAAAACTCGTGTGAGCTGATGTGTTGAAAGGTCTTGTCTACTACAGAGCCTGGAATACTGCAGGTGCCGTGTGAGTGCGGTGTGTGTTCTTGCACACTGAATATTCTCATTCCTACATGTGTTTTCATCCATCCCATCATATCCAAGCGGAAAACACCCTTGGCTCAGCTGCAGCCATGCGTCCACGGGAGTCCTTTGAGCAGGGGAAGGCAGTGTAGGGCAGTGAGGGAGATGGGAAACCCTGGATTGAGACTGGATTCCCTGGGTGCTCACCCTGCTCTGCAAGGCCCTTCCACCTCCTGGCTTGTGTCCTTACCTGTGGTAGGATGGGTGACCACCAGGCGGCTCCAGCCCGGTCCCGCTACATAGCGTTCTGTGAAAAGATTCCAGGAGATATGTTGGCTGCAGTACACAGAAATGACCACTTGGGGACACCATAAAACAGGAAAATTGTTCGAGCGGTCAGCGGCCAATGGCGCAGTTGGCACCAGAGGGCGCTGCGCTTCCCGTTTTCTTCAGTCAGGCGTCTTGGTAGCACCGCTGCAGAGCTTGCAGTCTCTTTCTGAAGATACCCAGGCTTGGCCCAGGCTTGGCCCACGCTGCCCAAGTTGAGGTGGCTGAGGTGGGGAGGAAACACTGGCCCTCCTGCCCCTCAAAACAGGGACAAGACTCTGTTGGTGCCAGACAAGGAAGCACAGGCCTGGATGGGGCATGGGGACCTGTCTGAGTGCCAGGCTGAGGTCACTCTTCCCCTCTGCATCCTCCTGCCTGCCGTGGCCATGAAGGGAGGACAACAGAGAAACGCCTGACCCCTGGGGCTCCTGGCAAAATGCTCTGGAGGAAGTGGAAACACTTCCGCTTCCTCACCGGGACCATCCAGTGGCCCCGGTGAGGAAGCTGAGCGGTGAGAGTCACCAGGCAGGGGGCCGGGGCTGGGCACCCGCTTGGGAACCCCACTGCCCACGCGCCCACCCTGCTATCCTGCAGCCTGTTCGCCAGGGGAAGCTTGTCTAGAACTGCCCGGAGGTTGGAAGGGAGGGACAGGTGTAGGGAAAGGACAGTCACTAGAGACCCTTTTCATCAAATCCCTGGAGGACCGGGGAAGAAATTCAAGAATGTGTGTTGAAGTTCCCCCAAAGAGCTCATGAAGCAAATCTCCAGAAGTCACCGGAACGGTGTCAGTCCCGGGGGGGGGGGGCGTTGTCTGGAGTCTCTGAGGCATCTTGTTCCTCAGGATTCCGAGAAGGCAGGGCATCTGCTCCGGCCTGGCTTGGCTCGCTTCTCAAACGTGGTGTGGGCTGGTGGTGACAGCGTGTTGCAGGCTCGTGGCTTCTGTGTCCCATCGGCATACGCTCAGGTCACTTCAAGTCTGTTCTACGACAGCCCCTAGAACCTGAGACGCCCCAGCTTTGAGCGACAGGGCTGGACTTCGCAGGGCTGCAGGTGCCTCCGTCAACCTTGGGGGCCAGTCATGTGCAAGTGAATTCGCCCTGAGGCAGCAGGGAATGGGGTGAGACTAGTGACCAAGAAACTTCCTGCCCCTCCTAAAAGCAGACAAATTGTATTAAAATATCAAGATCACTCAACAAAGCACTTCTATTCCGCTGAACACATTCTTCCCATGAGCCTCTCTGGCGATGACATTTCTACAGATCCTGGTATTCCAAGAACTGAGCCAGGCGACGCCTGGTCTTGCCAACAAGTGGAACGCTGCCTCCACTTAGTCTGACTAGATCTGCAGCGGGTTCGCTGCCTTTGAAGAATTCTGAGGGAAATTGGCCCCACAGCTTTTAAAATTCAGCCAGCAAGCTTCAAGGCTGAGAGCTTTGTTTCCTTACAGCGTTTATTGCTGATGTTGGGTAAGGCGTGAACGCTGGCGAGAATGCTGGCTGGACGTTTGAAGGGTCCTCGCTCCAATCTGGCTGCTGCCCACAGCCCGGGTCAGTACCGCTGTGGGCACACGACAGACGTGAGTGGGCCTTAAGAGCTGCTTCCTCCACGCCTTCCCACTCCCCGAGGCCACTGAGCACACATCAGAAGAGGGGGTCACGGAAGGCCCCAGCAGGCCCCCAGCCTCCTCTGTACATGAGGCAGCGGACTAGATGCGGATGATGACAGCACTAACAAGAGCTGATATGAACGGACTCTACCATGTGCCGGGCACTGCATTTCGTCCTGCAGTCACCAACTACTGGGGCCGCTGACGCACACAGGGGACTGCACCCTGTACCAGAGAGCGACCGCCAATGACAGAGCCCCGAAGGTGAGGAAAGCATACTTTAGGGGAAACAACTACTGCTGGACTGCATACTTCGTGAGCTTTTTACACCAATTCACAAAGGTCCCTGCCCACACAATCTCTCAAAGGAGGAAACGGGTCAGGAAGGGTAAGTGGTTTTCCTAAGGCCAAATGCACGGTCCAGTGATGATCAAACGAAGGTCTGAAGGGGAACAGATGGTGCCCGAACAACCTGACACAGCCCAGCTGGGTTTTCACAGCCCATGAGGATCCACAGCCCAGGGCTGACCCTGGTCCTGACCTAGAGCCCCCAGCATCCGGCGCTCCCCGGTCTAGACCTGACGATATGTCTGGGGGCTTTCAGAGGGTGGATGAGCATCTAACCATTCTAGCTGTTTACTGAGCATTCATTCATTCCTTCATTCATTCATTCACAACTATTCGCTGAGAGCCTAGTTGGGACTACGGAGTGGACAAGGCAGAGTGGTGCTTGCACTCTTGTGGGAGGCGACAGTCAGCTGCAGAGGGTGATGTGACCCAGAGGTGGCAGGTGTCTGTTTTAGACTATGTGATGAAGGACCAGCCGCTCACATGGGCAGAAAGCCCCAGTGGAATAAGACAGGCACTGAAATCAGAGGGTCTGTTCTGACCTCACATTAGGGATACGATGCTGAGCAGCCAACATAGCCTCCTCAAGCCTGAGGTTCCTAGTGTGTAAAACTGTGTCTTTTTCATTTTGCAAATATCTATTAAGTGTCTATTATGTGCAGGGCAATGTTGTAAGTGACAGACACACGATGGGGAGCACATTTCTCTGCTTAACAGTCTAGTGAGGGATACAGACGTGTAAATAGACAATTAGAATATAGTGCGATAAGTACTATGATGACGGAAACACTGCTTCCCTCTTTATAGAGTAAGTTGTACCAACCTACGCAGACTTTCGAGTTACACATAATTTCCCTTCTTCCAAATCCATAGGCAGTAACAGTCCCATGTGAAATGGTTCTATCCTTCATCATTTCCATTAGAGTAAATAACACATGCAGAGCACCCCGCCAGTGCTCAAGAAACGGTGGTCACCATCGTGAGGACATGGGTGTATGAGGACATAGCAGCCCCTCTAATTTGGGGGCCTATTGTGCTCTTCTGTAAATTAGGAATAATAATCGTTAGTTCTTTGGATCATCATAAGGATCAGATTAGACAGTACGTGTGAAAACATCTTGTGAGCTGGAGGGAATTACACCAAAGGATTAGTAAAACATAGTTTCACGCCCACTCGCTGAAGTTACAGAACTTGGTACATGAGGAATATTTGGTGTTAACGGAGAGGTCCGCACAACCCACACCCTGGGCTGAGGAGAGCTTTTAATGGGTTCCTTGAGAAATAACGTCCTACCCACCCACACACACACACACAAATCTGCTTCATCTGAGCGACCGACGTCTGTCCACAGGAAAACAAAGACCCTTCTGTTGAGGTCCCCGTTCCCTCTCACCTGCTCCCCCAACCAGAACTGGGTGCACCAGCCAAAGACAAACGTGCTGGAAACCTCCCAGTTGGTTTCCAGTCTGATCCGTGCACCACCAGCATCCCGACTCGGTGCACAGGCGTCAAGGATTGTAAGGCTGGCAGGTGGGCGTGGACAGTCAGCCGTGTGGGTGGAGCACAGGGCACTGGGAGGGGCTGAAGCTGGTGGGGGTGCCATTCACAGTCCCTCCTGTAGCAAATCCGTGCCCTGAGGAAAGGCCAGGCTGCCCGTCTTAGTGGGGCAGGGCCCTATCTATGGAACGGAAGTCAGAGAAGCCAGAAGGTGACGCATAGGGAGGAGAAGGCTCCATCTCTTCAGTGTATGCAGTGGATACAAGGTCCTGAGCCGCCTGAGAGAGGGCAGAGAACACACTCCCCATTTCCTCTGCTGAGTGTTCAACTGCAGGGCCTTGTGCAGTCAGCAACCTGCACAACCACACAGCTGACTAGGAAACTCAGCTGCCTCCTTCCCTGGAAGCTCGCGGAACAGAATAGGCATCACGTCCCCTCGGGGTAGGTATGTCATGTATTTCCTCAGTCATTCACCAAAAATAGCTAGTGTGAGCCAGTTACATATGAGGCATTGTTCTGTGCTCTGAGGGTAAGACTTCCAAGCTTACACTTCAGTCCTGGGCGGCAGACGCGCGCGCACACACACACACACACACACACACACACACACACACACACACACACATACACACACACCACAGCGCACACGTGTGTGTGTCTATATGCAGTTGTATGAAGGTAGGTGGATGACAGGAAGGGCTGTGATGAAAAACAAAGCAAAATAGAGAAAGAGTGGGGATGTGGGAGGTGCTCTTCTATGGCGTGACCAGGACAGTCTCTGTGATCAGAGCCCTAAATGAAGGGAGGCAGCAGCCACGGACGTCTGGGAGAAGCAGCAGCGAAGGCAGAGGCCTGGGGTGGGAGTGGTCTGGGCATGTTCACAGAATGTCATGGGGAGGGGGAGGCTGGGGTAAGTGGTGGTGGGGGGGGTCAGGAGCTGGGAACAGGCTGGCAGGAGACACTGGGGTTTGAAAACAAAGGCGAGGGCATGTGATTCATCTCCAGACGAGCATGAGGGCGAAGGCAAGGGGCAAGTACCAGGATCTCGGGGCAGGACTAGGGCTGACTTGGGGTCATGAATTGACAGTGAGGCCGGTCGGCATGGCTGTGAGGTTTTCCATAGCGATGTTCAGCTGCCCGAGTGCAGGCGCGGAGCCAGCGGCAGGCGGGACTGAGGCAGGCTGGCATTTCTCCAGACTGGGAAAATGGGGCGACAGAGGCGCAAGGAGGCTGGGGGTGGAAACAGGAAGGGAGTGCAATGAGGGTGACATAGACTGGAGACCCACTTGGGCGGCTTCAGCATTCTTGCCCTGAGCTGATGACGTGCTCTGTCTTGGAGAGACTTGAGAGGGTAGGAGGTGACCTCAAGTGAAAGGTCACCATTTTGGGCACCTACACGGCATTTAATTGGATAAGATGGGGAGAGGCAGTGACAAAGAAATAGGATTGATGTCTTGTGAGTACCGATGAGATGCAGGAGCCGTGGGGATCGAGCGAGCACTAGAGGCCATGAACTGGACCAAAGAGGTGGGGGTCAGACAGTGGGTGCCTGACACTGAGCTCACTGTGTAGTGACAAGGTCCAGATGGCCGTAGAAGTCAGGTCTCAGCAGGAAGCCGAGGGGCAAAAATCGTCGCAGGGGCTGGGGCGAGGTTAAGGAACCAAGCGGCCAGGATACCAGAAGGGTCGTGGAAGCGGGTGTGGAAATCCCCAAGCACTGACAGCAGGGGACACAGGGCGACAGGCACAAACCAAGAGCTGGAGTCTTCCCGGAACGCGGGGAGTGGCTGGGGGTCTGCAGGCGCCCCGACAGGGAAGAGTAGCAGGAGGTATCCCGGTGGCATGAGTTCCGAAGCCGACATCTTGGACAGGCATGATGCATAATGGTCCCCAAGTGGCAATGAGGAGCAAGAGAATGAGGCAGTGGGGGAGGGGAGGAGGCCACCCAGTGAGGGGCCGCAGGTTCCAGTCAGAACAAGGAGGTGAAGGCAGCGCCCACAGGAGGGGGGGGCGTGGAGGGTGTTGCCGATGACGGACCGCGAGCCCCCAACAGTGAGGTGTTAGGGGGCTTGAGGAGTTGGGGCGGGGAGGGAACTGGGCCAGATGAAGACACGGACGGAGTTTGGGTGGTGAGGAAAAAGCCATGGGCCTGCTAACCATGGAGGTGTCCAAGCGGCTGCAGGGGTGAGGCTGTGAGTGTTGGGGAGCTGGGAGGGTGGGCAACGTCACGGTTTCTATCACCTCCCCTTTTCTCTTCAACTCACTCCAACTGGGCCCCGGCATAGGCTGACCAGACGTCCCATGTGCAACAGGACAAAAAACAACGGCACTGTCCTCTTCCAAGCAGTGCGTGTGGCCAGCGTAGGCTCACGGGGCTCAATTCCAGGGGTCAGGAGGCTGACCACATGGACCCTTTGAAGCGGGACAGTATCGTTTCTGTCCCGTTTCAAACAGGACCTCTGGTCAGCCAACCTGGCCCCATCGTCCCCTGCTCCCATTAAGGTCACCTGCATATTGCCAGACCCAGCGATCCCCGCCCCAGCCTCATTTTATCTGACTTCTCAGTAAACATCTCACACAGCGGACCGCGGTGAACACACTCTTACTCTCTGGCTTTCCTGCTTCCCCACCCCCACCCGCTCCTCAGCACCGCTGTGGGCCCCTCCTCCGTAGCCACTTGGGTGTGTCTGCCCGGTGTCATCACCACCCGACCCAAGGAGGTGGCTGCTCCTAGACCTACAGACCCTCCACCTGGCAGAAGCTCACTTAGAGACAGACAGAAGAGGCTTCGCACATTGCTACATGGTATCTAGCAACTCCACAGTCCACAGAGGTAAACCCACACAGAGCACAGGACATGCAGAAGTGCAGGGTAAACTCCGGCATCCGAAGGACAAAGGTCCTCAGGTGGGGGCTAAACCTGGGACCACTGAGATTTAAAGGAAATACCATCGTCCTTTAATGCATGACTCCTGGGAATAAAAGTCCCAATTCTCAACAGGCACACATTAGGTTAAAGGCAGCCAAAGACAGAACACATTATAAACCCTTCTGCGTTACACAAAAAGATCAGAAAGTCACGAGGGGGCCACAGACCTTGGTGGAGATCATATATATATTATATTATTTTATTATTATTATTATTATTTTTAATCTACTGAAGACTTGCCCTGAAATGGAACCCTTCACCCAAGGATGAGGTAGAAAGGGTGGGTGGGCGGCGATTGGGGAAGGAGAGATGAGATAGAGGAGTCACGTTTTGATGGCTTCTCCTTAGAGCTCCGCTTGTCAGGGAAGCCAGAGTGTGAAGCAGACCCCGCTCCTTCTTCACGGGCTCTTAGGAAACCAGGTGCGTTTTGGAGCACAAGCTTCAGTCACCCCATTGGACAGCTGAGCCCAGGGAGGGCCACCGCAGAGAGGCCAAACCCCTTGAGAGGCGCATGCACCTGTGTCACCCGTCCCTCCTTTCCTGGGGGGCCCCCTGACCCCGGCCCCAGGCGGGCCGTGCCTGCTCCTGCTCTTCCCCAGCGCCCTGCTCCTCCCGGGTGCCCCACTCCCGCTCCTCCCCGGCGCCCTGTTCCTCCCGGGTACCCCGCTCCCGCTCCTCCCCGGCGCTCCGCTCCTCCCGGGTGCCCCACTCCCGCTCCTCCCCGGCGCTCCGCTCCCCCCCGGCACCCCACTCCCGCTCCTCCGGCGCCCCGCTCCTCCCCGGCGCCCCGCTCCTCCCGGGCGCCCCGCTCCTCCCGGTGCCCCACTCCTCCCCGGCGCCCCGCTCCTCCCGCGCGCCCCGCTCCCGCTCCTCCCCGGCGCCCCACTCCCGCTCCTCCCGCGCGCCCGGCTCCCGCTCCTCCCGGGCGCCCCGCTCCTCCCGGTGCCCCACTCCTCCCCGGCACCCCACTCCCGCTCCTCCGGCGCCCCGCTCCTCCCGGGCCCCGCGACACTCACTCCCACTCCTTGCGCCGGGCCTGCGGGGTGCTCTGCATCTTGTGCGCCTCGTGCGCCTTGACGATGTCGCGCTGTTCGATGAGGCCGCCCCGCCGCCGCTTCATCACCTCGGGGCTCACCGGCAGGAAGGGGCTGGAGCTGCCTTCCAGGCCCGGGCCCTCGCCCTCCTGCGCCGGGAAGAAGCTGTCGAAGCCGGAGGCGGCGGTGCGCGGGGAGGCCGGCAGCATGCCCGCCTCGTCCGAGGCGTCGTCCAGCAGGGCGCACTGCTGCGGCCGCCATGCCGCCTCCTCCGGCAGCGCCAGCACGTGGTGGCAGCGCGGTGCCGCGGGCCGGGGCTCAGGGCTGCCCGCAGCCAGGCAGGGCGTGGGCTCCGGCAGCCTGCGGCCTGGGCTCAGTCCACGCATCTCGGGCACCATCACAGAACATTGCTCTGCAGGGAGGGAGAGGGAAGGGCACGAGGGGAGCGGAGAAGAGAGGTTAATGGCACCGTCCTCCAGGGCCGGGCCTCCGGCTGGCTCGGCGCTGAGTCCAGGCCTGGCCCGGACACAGGCACCCAGAAGGGACCCAACCGCTGGTCACTGAACTCAGCAGCATCCACTGGGGGCCAGGTTGGGCGCCAGACTCTGGGTACCCAGAGCTGAACGAAGGCCACTTGACTTCTGTCCCCATGAATTTCAGTCTAGAGCAGAAGACAGAGGTTACAGAAGTAACAATTATATGCAACAGTGATACATGTCTCAGCGTGCTGCTCTCTGGAGAGAAGGCCAAAGACTGTCCTCAGCACCCCCGGGACAGCTAGCGGTGGTTCTCTCCCATTTGTGCCAAGAGAATCCCTCTAACCCTCTCCTCGGTGCCCCAGCTCCTCTGGGGAAGCCCCGCCCACATGGGAAGCCCCGCCCATATGGGAAGCCCCGCCCACCCCGCTGCACTGATTCTCACTCGCCCCTCCCGGGTCCCATACAGGGTCCCTGCCCCCTTTCTAACGCAGGCATCCGCATAGGAGCCCGGGAACACGGTGGAATCGGTGCCTCTGCCAGCTCTCTTGAGCCTCATTTTCTTTGGTCCATGCCCAGGAGCATGTGGCCAGATTTGCCTCTGAAGACGTACTCACTTACTCAACACTGACCGAGGCTGACCATGCACCAGGCACTGTGCCAAGCACTGGGCACACCAAGGTGAGCTGCCTTAGTCCACGTGCCCCGCACGGGAGAAACAGGAAGGCCTGTCACGCTGTCACAGCCTGACATGCTGTGATGGAGGTAGGCCTGATGCTACGTGAGCTCATTTAGGGGCACCTCGGCCCATCCGGGGGTGGTCGGGAGGGCCTGGTGGGGAAATGACCCTTCAGCTGGGTTTAAACAGAGCTTGCCACAGGAGGAACATGAGAGGATTAGGGGCAAAAGGAGGAGCATGCGCAGAGAGAATTTAGGGAACACAACGGATTCAGAAAGAACCCTGTAGCAAGCCTGAGGTCAGGGACAGTCCTGGATTGGGGGGGACTTGAATTTACCACCTTTGCAACATAACTGCTTATTGTTGCCCTCCCAGCCAAGATCTCAATAACAAACCCCCAGTCTGCCTCCCACATGCCAAACCACACCCCTAGTGACCACACGGGGCACACACATGCCCCACGGCTCTAAGTGCCCGGTGCCCTACGGGCTTGGAAGAGCCCTGGCATCTAAATCACTCAGCCAGTGCTTTGTGAGCACCCACTCCACACTGGGGACTGAGCCGGGCCCCCACGGAGGGGTCCTCCCAGAATGCTAAGCTCCAGACCCCGCCCCTGCCTGGTCACATTTTCTCCATAGGGCAGTGCGGGTCAGCACTGGATACTTGGCCACCAGGGCTGCGGCAGGGGAGCTAGGGGAGGGAAGTAAAGGGTCCAGGAGGAACTTGATGGGGAGAAATGAAGGAGAAAATGCATTTCCCAGCCTAACAACAGTTGGGTGGGCCTCTACAAGGAGTGACTCATGTTCCTCACATTGTCATTCTGTCTCAGCTACGCTTGATGGATTTTAAATTTATCCTTCATTCCTCCGTTGTTTAAATGTTTCTCCTCACCACACACATGCATGGATGCCCCCCTCCCTGGGCTGCTCCCATCCCCTCCGCAGGCCTCAGCACTATCAGAACCTCCTCTCCTGTCCCCTCTGTAGTAAAGGCTCCTGGGCCACCCTCATGGAGCCACCAGGACCTGGCCCCTTGCGTCTGCTTCCTGGCGCCCCTCACCTTCTTCTCTCCTTACTGGCTCTCCCCTTCCCAGACACTGTGCCAATTAGAATTACATCTTTGCCAAACTTACAGCAGCCATAACATGCACTGAGAGCTCCCGTTTCAACGGAGTCAATTTTATGAATATCAAAACATGAAATTATCTCATCTTTCCTTTAAGAATTTCTGTTAAACACCCTTCTATTGTTGATGGAAATGTTCATCAAGGAAATCTGTCACCCGCCACTGCCTGCCAAGCCGGCCGGGCCCAGGTCTGGCCACTGTCAAGCCGTGAAAACATCTTCAGTCTGAGGCAATTCAGATAAGACCGAGCCCACGCATTCCACAGGATTCTTGAATCTACTCTGTACTTTCTCACCCGCCAGCCTCCAACTTCTGCCATTCCTTGAGTCCCTTGCAATTGGGGCTTTTGTCTGACCTTTCTATGTCTGCACCCAGGACTGAGTCTAACACAGAGTAGGTTGTTGTGGTGGTCATTAGTACTGTGTGCTAAATGTTCTGGTTGTCCCCCTCTGGGGCACATAGCAGGGTGCACGTCCTGCCCCCTTATGGTGAAGTGCCATCATGGAACTGCTCTGGCCAGTGAGTTCTGAGTAAAATGATGTGTGTCATTTCAAGGCCAGGCATTTAAATGCCTGTGCACGATCTCTACATCTAGAAATCGAGATCTAGAGGGACTGTCAAAGTCTTTCTATGAAAGACCAGATAGTAAATATTTAGACTTTGCAAGCTATGCAATTTCTGTTGCAACTATTCAAATTCTGCTGTCGTGGCATGAAGGCAGCCAGACAATACACAAATGTGCACGCACTCTGATGAAGCTCTATTGATAATCCCTTCGACACTTTGCCCTTTCGACTGCATCTCTTGGACTCCACTGTTGTCACTCAGTCTGAGCCCATGGGGGCACATTCTACAGAGCACCAGGCAAAAGGAGGGAAGGGAGTCACAAAACAGAATCCAGGGTGCACATACCAAGTGATAAGCTTCCTGAGGGCAGAGGTGCTGCTGGGGCGCCCCCGTCCCTAATGGGAGGGAGAGAGGCCTGCTGCTCTCAACTCTTCTGATTCTTTCTTGCTATGTTTGGCCAATGAACTGAGGATGGGATCTTAAATGATGGGGACCTGAGGTGCATGAGGGCTTAGTGACATATCAGCAAGCCAGCAGCGCCATCAAAACTCTCCCCTTGATGGTCAGGTCTCGTGGGGTAGCAGGGGAAGGGCTTGCACCCACCGCGCCATCCCAGGCACGTCATACGGCCAACGACGTGCGCGTGAACCAGTCATTACACTCCTTCCTGCCTCTAGATCTTCTCCTCTCTCATCCTCCCGCAGAGAAAGACCATGCACCTTTGCACCCGCGTTCCTGTCATATCCTGTCATTTTTAGTTTTCTTTTTAATGCATCTAGTCTTGATGGCTTTAGCTATAATGGCCCCATGCCTGCCTTTGGTAGCTCTGCACCTCTCAGGCCCAGCAGGTGAGGCCACCGTGTTGAGGACGTGCATCCTCCCCATCACTGGGGTCAGGCCCATCCCACGCCCACCCCTCCTCAGCTTTCTGACTCTTCCAGAACACGTGCCTCCTCCAGCCACCTGCTGAGAATGGATGCGCCCGGGAGCCAGTGGAGCTCATGCTCTTGTGCGTGTACCGTCTTCGTTCCCTCGAAGTTTTAAGTTCAGCAAGGACGACCACATCTCCAGGGCACACACCACCACGTGACACAGGCTGGGAGACAGTGGACAGAACTGGGACTGATGGCCACTAAGAGATGAGTGGTAGGCACACAAGTATCCCCAAGATGGCCCTGAGCTATCCTGCCTCTGTTCCCTCTGTCTGCGCCGGGCAGGAAGAGGCAAGCACTGTTAGGAATGAAAAATCACAATGGGAAGCACATTTTAAGCTATATTCCACAGCTGAGCTCTACAAATGATTCTCTAGAGAAGAGAAGTGACATAGTTCATGGGCTTCCTGCCCAGCCAAGGGGAAGGCAGGGAATGACCTTAATCATTGTCCTCATCCACCTGCTCAGAGAGGAAACACCCCTGGCACAGAAAAAACAGTCCTCCAGGGAGTTTTCCCATCTGAACCAGCCTGCCACCCAACCACAAAGGAAGAGGAACAGCAGGACGTTATTGTCATCTGCTGTCACCTCCTGAGGCTGTGTGGTCCTCAAGCTTTAGTGCACATCAGTGTCACCTACGTAGCTGGTTTAAACTGCTGCTTCGTGAGACCTCCCTCCAGAGATTCTCATGCAATCGCTCTTGGCTGGACTTAGGAATCTATGTGTTTAAGGAGCACCCTCCCCCTAGGAACTGTGTCCTGAGAAACTGTCCCCAGAACAGTATATAGTCCTGAGAGGTTGTGCTTAGTGGGTAAGAGGCGTTGTCTGGGATGAATTAGGATGTTAAAGGCCCCTGGGACAGTGCCCCTCTCACCCATTTTCAGTCTTGATCATGCAATGAGGTTACCAGAAACATCCAGGATGACCTACTTGACCTACCCCCATGCCCGGCAATGCTCTGTGCTGCCCTGGACTGGTATCAGGAGTTGCCCACCCCACACTCCTCTTCTTGTGCCGACGTTGTTATGGTGACTGTTCAAGGATGGGCATTTTAAATGTAAACCAAAGTCCAAGGAAAACACTCATCTCAAATGTGACCCCTGAGAACCGCCAGAGTGCTTTTGGGGAATGGAGAGACTGTGATCTTAGGGCACAGTCTTTGGGTTCGGGGTACAGTTCTGCCACCTGCTAGTCAAGTAATCTTTGGCAATTCTCTTCTCTAGGCCAGTTTCCTCATGTGAACAATGAGAATCATAATATAACCTGTTCTACACAAGTCTGTGGCAAGAATCAAATAAAGTAGCATGTGCAGAAGAACGTGGAGACTGTCAGTTATGTAAACATGGAGGAAAGAGTAGAAGTTAAGAGCCATCCTTCTAGACGCTGGGCTCTGCCCCATCTCCCGGCCAGTGCTGGCCGCTCCTGATGGGCAGGGCCAGGTGTCAGACCTGTCTCAGAACCCAGCCTCTGTCCAGCCGCCTTCTCAGCTGTGATCAAGCACGTGCGACGTTCTAAGGAAGCCGGCCAGCCCGTGGAAAGATCGCGGGCTGTGAGCTAGATCCTCAGGCGCCCATGCAAACGGAATGACATACCGACCCCTCTGCACACATCTGGCCTCCGAAAGCCTTTGGACTCTTTCCTTCATCCCACCCTCATGTCTGTGCTTGATTGCTCATTTTCATGCTTTTCCCCTGGCCATTTATTGTTCATTTTACCACAGAATTATTAATAATGATGTTATAAATAACCTGTTTTTTAAGCCAAAGAACTTATTGAGAACAAAATTTGCATTTTCAGGGATAATATGACCTGAAGAATTTTTTTTTTTTCTTCTCACTACACACAGTGCACAATGTTGGCAATTCCAAGTGTGCAGCTCAAGCTGCTGTCCCCAGAGTTGTACACTGTGACACAGAGCACTTGTAACATTAGACTAACAATTACAACCAAATTGAAAGTCCCTGCATCTTTCAACAAGCAAAAAAGAACCTTTGTAGCAAGCGTTAGGGTTTCCCCTTCAAAGCCCTTCCATTCCCTGCCCTGTGCCACAGGCCCCCACTCCGTGGTCCTTCCAACTGGACTCAGCCCATCAAGGCAGCCCCGGCCCTTTGCCAGGGGTGGTTAAGGAAAGAGCATGTGACCCATGAAGGCCAATGAAGTATGAGGAAAAGCTCACTGGGGCTTTTGGGGGAAATTGCCCCAACTTTTAAGGGAGTTCCCTCTGCACACAATCGTGCACACATGTGAACCGCGAAACTGCTGCCACCCGCCCCTACCACGCTGAGCATACAGCTGCCACCTGCAGGAACCAGGCAATGGCAGTAGAGCCACCGTAGCAGTGAACCTGGAAGCCGGCCCACTTCTAGAGCACCAGCGATAAGCGCAGTATAGCTCCTGATGGCTGAAGCCCATTTGATTAGATTTTCTGTTCCTTGTACCCCATAGCGTACTAACTGATGGAGCCCCCATATCCACCCACACAGTAAGACTGAACTACCCCATGAGCCTATAAAACCACTTCATAGTTTTGGTCACAGCAGGGAAAGTCCCCTCACACTCCTCTGTTGTTGTGGTGGTGGTTGTGGTTCATCTTTTATACATATGACACAAAATTCTGGAGAGGATTAGGATTCTAATTCTAACAGTCCTTGGTATAATGAGCAAATGAATACAATTAAAGTCAACTGAGCAAGCAGGAAGGTTCAGGTAGAGAAGGGAACATTACAATTGGATTGTATGGAAAAGGACTTGTTGCGATTAAGTTCAATACAAAAAGATTTAGTGGTCACCGTGGACACCACCACCACCATCATTATCACCAATAAATACAGTGGTTTTATTTATTGAATTTTTATTTTATGCCAGATACTGTAGTAAGAGTTGTCCATGCAATAGCTCCTATAAGGTTTCATTTAATTCTTAAAAAATCTTACAAAACAACTATTAGCAGAAACTCAGCTTTAGAAATGAGAACACTGAGACTTAAAAGGGTTAACTAATGTCCCCAAGGTTAGGGCCACACAGTCGTTAAGTGGTAGAGTCTCTAAACCAGGCCTGCCTGACTCCAAATATCAAGCTGTCACTCACTGCCCTGCACTGGGCTCTAATCAAATAATAACGTAACAGCAATAATGGCAGTAATAACTTCCACTTACTGAACACGTAGGGCCCGAAATTCATGTTTAGTAACCACTCTATGATGTAAGTATTATTACTATGCTCATTTAATGGAAACTTACCCATGGTCACATAGCTATAAACACTGAATCTGGACTTGAGTATCTAATTTGTCAACTAGCGTCTCTCTGGGAATCTGTACTTTGAAAGTGTCTGCGACCTCAAATGGTCCAGTCCCATGAGTACAGGGCCCATTGTACGTTTCAGTGACTACATGTACACGTGTGTGTGTGTGTGGGGGGTATTAGGCTCATGCACGTTAAGCTGCCCTCCCCCAGGCCTGGCCCTGTGTCTTTGTGCAGGTCTGTGTAGAAGCCACCGAGCTATGACCAGTGGCACTCTCCCCACTAGCATAGCACTCCGGGGGGCAGAGAACGGTCTCGGCTTGGCACATCAGTCCCTGGCGTCCCTAGGCAGCACCATGCAGGACCACACAGGCTCGGGGACCACCCAGAGGGGCACGCATGGGGGTGGATCACCACCACCTGTCATCTTGTCCTCACCTGAAGAGAATCAAGCAACGGCTCCACTCTGGGATGAGACCAGGAGGAAATGGGCAACATGAGCCTTGGCATCTTCCCACCTTCTTTCCTGGTCCCTGGGCTCTCTCTTGCCACCTGACACCCCACCCCCAGCTGCCAGGGTCCTGACACTGCTCCCCAGCTGTTGCCAAATTCCTAACCGTTTTCACCATAATCTTCTACTAAAAAATCCTCCCCTGATTAAGGCAATCTGACTACTCAATCCAAAATTAAAACTGGTCTAAAAAATATTGTTTTGTTTTGTAAAGTTGTATATGGTAAGAAATGGCTCATATAGTTACCTGTATTAGAAAAATATATCATTATATGAAATTGGAGAATACCAGAAAGGCTGGACCATCTGTTATCAAACACTTGTTCCAAGTTAATTCATCCTGCCTTTCTTCTTCTCAATCCAAACTTGCGTCCCACAACATTAGGCTCTTAGAGGTAAAATGAAAAGCACATAAATACATTAGCACCTTCTAAGGCAGTGGTCCCCAACCTTTTTGGCACCAGGGACAGGTTTCATGAAAGAAAATTTTTCCATGGACCAGTGGTAGGTGGGGATGGTTTTGGGATGATTCAAGTGCATTATATTTATTGTGCACTTTATTATTACTACACTGTAATGTATAATGAAATCATTATACAACTCACGATAATGCAGAATCATTCACTGCTAGGGTTTAGTTATGAGTCTGCAAACAATTGATTTATGATGGCCTCTGTGCAGTCAGACCTCTCTGCTCATGTTCACCTGTATTTGCAGCCGCTCCCCAGCATTAGTGTCACCGCCTCAGCTCCACCGCAGATCATCAGACACGTTTCTGATAAGGAGTGTGCAACCTAGATCTTCACATACAGAGTTCACAATAGGGTTCCCACTCCTGTGAGAATCTGGTACTACCACTGCTGACCTGACAGGAGGTGAAACTCAGACAGTACTGTGAGCGGCGGGGAGCAGGTGTAAATACAGATGAAGTTTCGCTCGCCTGCCCACCACTTACCTCCTGCCGTGCAGACTGGTTCCTAACAGACCACGGACCAGGGGTTAGAGACCCCTGTTCTAAGGCGTTAGTGTTATAGGGACCCAGGCAGTATAACAGTCGATGCGATAAGAGGGGCCCTCTGCTAATAAGAAAGACTTAATACTATAAGGCCTAAGGCTGCCCCTTCCTTCCAACACACCTTATCCCAGCATTTCAGTCTCGTTTCTTCTGTAAAAACATCAGTGACACTTTTGCTGGGACTGCTTGAATTATAGGCAAAATAGAAGCTCTGTGGCAAGAAGCCCTCCCATGTCATATAAATTAGAAATATCAATTACCTGTTTTTGAGCCCAGCACCAAACCAAAGGCTTTATAAGCCTTGTAGCTAATCTTCTCAACAATCTTTAAGGTCTTTTTTATGAACTGAGTCATTCACTCATTTATTTTTTCAGCACATTTACAATGAGCCTTTGTCCTAAGTCACGAAGTGTGCTAGGCATCCGGGTGAAAACAGACCAGCAAACAAATGCTGACATGACGCCGTGATAAGTGCCCAGATGAGACAAAAGATAAGGTACTCTGGGCATCCACAGAGGGCACTGGGCACCGGGGAAGCTGCTTGGAGGACAGGACGTTTCAGCTGAGAACTGTACGTTCTGTAAGAGTCGGCCATCGCTTCTCAGCCTTTTGGCTAAAATCGAGTACAGAGTCAGCTGGGCAGACAGGGTGAGAGGCGGGGTGGGTTGCAGTTTAAACAGCATGGTCAGGGTAGGTCTCGCAGACAAGGTGACATGTGAACAAACTTGAAGGAAGGGAAAGAGTGAGCAATCCAGATATCGTGGAAGACAGAAAAGGCAGTGCAAAGACCCCAAGGAGGGAACACGCCTAGCATGTTCTAGAAGCAGCAAGACCAGTGTGGCGAGAATCAGAGCCAGACATGTGATGGGGAAGGCTGACCATGGAGGGCCTTTGCCTTTTGCCCTGAGTAAAGGGGGAACCATCGGAGGGTTTAAGCAGAGTTATGACACGATCCTACTCGGCTGCTATTGAGAATAGACAGGAGGGGAGCAGAGGAAGAGGCCAGGAGCCCAGTTGGAAGCTAGGTTAGCACAAATGCTCCTCTCTGGAACCCTGGGCAGAGAGCACCCGGATCAATAGGAGCTCAACACACCACAAGGAAAAATGGAGACAGAGAGAGATGGCCCACCCGGAAAGCTCCTGTCCCCTGAGTGGTCCAGGAGAATCTCAGAAGTTGTCCTATCTTCGGCACACTCCCTGCTTCCAGAGAGCAGCTGGGGATCTTGCCACAGTCCTGAAGGGGCCTCAAGGTGCAGTCAAGGAAAAGACAAGAGACTAGAGGCCTGGCAGGGCATGCAGAGGGTCCAGCGGCTAAGGCAGTGGACCAAGACGCCAATGCCCACACACAGGGGGGACAGCTACACTCCAGCCACGGGCAGTCTGCAGCCAGCCCGGGGAGGTGGGGGTCGCTGGCAGACGCCCCACCCCAATGTCAAGCCATGGAAGCTCCAGGGAAGGAGTAGTAGGAGACAGACTATTAGTTACTGGTACTGTATATGTAATCGCAGGACTAACAAACCACGAATTCACTAGAAAAAATCTCTGGCTAGATCTAAGGAAAATACATGAATTTGAAAAGATCAAGTTGTCTTCCAAGAAAGTGGCTGAGGACTCAGAAATCAGACAAGGCTCTGGAAATAATAACAGCTACATTTTTATAACCTGAGTTGTGTGGCTGTGCAAGTTCAAATCTGCTTCACAAGGCACCATTGAAAAGAACATGAAGGAATAGCATAAAAATACAGTAGATAGGATTCCATATTGTTTATCTGGATCATTCATACTACTCATTCTTTGGAAGTTAGGGCTGAAATTCAGCAATGCAGGTTTTAAATGTTCAAAGTTGTATCTTAGGACCCCTCCTGTAACTTGGGCAGTCTTAATGCAGGTTGCCATTGCATTGATTGTCTTAACTTTATCCTAGACAATGATACCTATAAAAGTCGTGATTTGTTGTGCTAATTATATTTTTACCATTTTTTCAGGTTTTTAAAAGACTCTTTTAGAGCAATTTTAGGTTCAAAGCAAAATTGACAGGAAGACACAAAGTTTCCATATACCTCCTGCTGCTCCTACACATGCACAGCCTCACCCACTGTCAACATTCCCCACCCAAATGGTACATGTGTCACAACTGATGAGACTATACCGGCACATCAGTATCACCCAAAGTCTGTAGCTTACACTAGGGTGTCCTGTGTTCTACAGGTTTGGACCAATATATAAGAACATGAATCCACCACTATAGGATCATACAGAGTATTTGGACGGCCTTAAAAATCCTATGTTCCACCTAGTCACCTCTTCCTCACCCCAGCCCCTGGCAACTACCCATCCTCTTATAATCTCCATCATTTCACCTATTTCAGAATGTCATATAGTTGGAGTCACACAGCATGTAGCTTTCTCAGATTGGCTTCTTTCATCCAGTAATATGCATTTACGTTTACTCCATGTCTTCCCATGGGTTGATGGCTCATTTCCTTTTAAATGAATAGCATTCCATTGCCTGCATGTACCACAGTTTACCTACTTATTCTCTCACCCACTAAAGAATGTCTTGCTTCCAAGTTTGGGCATTTATGAATAAAGGTGCTAGAAACTTCTGTGTGCAGGTTTTTATATGGACATAGTTCTTAGCTCCTTTGGGTAAATCCCAAAGAGTATAATTGCTGAATCCGTAGGTAAGAGCATGTTTAGTTTTGCAAGAAACTGCCAAACCATCTTCCAAAGTGGCTGTACCATTTTGCATTCCCACCAGCGATGAATGGCAGCTCCTGTTGCTCCATCTCCTTGTCAGCACTTGGTGTTGTCAGTGTTGATTTTTGGCCATCCTAATAGGTGTGTGGTGGTATCTTGTTACTGTTTTACATTTTCCCTGTTTCATCACCAATGAAAACCCTCTAGCCTATCACCACGTGGGAAACCCTGTCCTGGTGGACATGTAGGCTTTCCCTAAAGTGAATAAGTCATCCAAGATTTTAACATGGAGCATGAGACAGAGGACATTAAAGATTACTGAGCTCTCTTCCCAGTCATTGCTGGAGTCATCTCTAAATAGTCCCTGCACAGTCAGCCTATGTTTGAACACCTCCCCTGACAGGGAGCTCACTGCCCCCAAGGTAACAATTCCAGCATTAGATAGCTCAGTTAGGATCGTCTTTTCTCATTCTGAGCTGAAATCAATGTGTTTCAACACAGAAATCAATGGGCTGTGAGAAAAAGTAATTAATTCACCTCTGCCCACTGCTGACCTTCTAGAAGAAGAGGATGTAATCAGCAATAAAAACAATGAAGAAAAGCCAAAAATCAATGTGTCTCCCATCAGAAAAGCGCTCCACTGAGATAATTCAGTATTTTCTCATCTGACTCAGATCCCCAAGATTTTTCAGTCTCTTCTTTTTCTTCTTCCACCACCTTTCCTCAAAAAACAAACAGGCAAACAAACAAAAAAAACCTCTCTTTGAGCTTTCTTCCCAGTGAAAAGCTAATTGTAACTTTCCTGCAATCCATTACGTTTTGAGTCAGGTTATTTCAGGAAATGTCAACCCCCACAACTCCAGAGGGCAGAAGGGTCATGATACTAGGATGAACCTTTAAGGGATGTGGGAGGTGGTATGAAGGGACTCATTGATGGATCAAGGTCCACCTAGAATCCACAGGGGAGATTCTCTGTGATATTTATGTCATCGCAGTGTAGACAGAACTTCTGGAGTGACGGACATTCTACACATCAGAACCACCTGGAAGGCAGGAAAGGGGTTCTGCTTCCTGTTGGCTCCCCACTGCTTTGCTTTTTGCCCTTTGATCAAACTGAAAGGCTACATTTTAGGGAAGGAGCTACAGATTTCAGAGAGGTGCTAAGTTGTTCTTAGGACGTGGAAACCCTTGGAAACTAATACTAGACCAGGTCCAGCAGCGACCACAGCTCAGACATCTCTTCTAAAATGCCCAGAATGGGCAGCTGTCGTGGTGACAGGTGACCCACGTTAGGAGTGGGGGAGGCAGAGGTGTTGGCATTCCGGGGAGCCAGGTCTCCTTAAGCAGGACCCCGGGAGGGGGAGTGCTCTTGGCGTGGCTGGCTCCAGCTGCCATGAGGATGTCCCTGCACAGTCACCACTGCTTTGAACCGTCCTCTCTGGCCCATCTTCCCCTTCCTCTCTCCCTAGTTTTGTCATTTACTTGCTTAATATCCTTGAGCAGGTCAGTTGGCCTCTCTAGGTCTCTGTTTACTCACCTGTAAAATGGACATACTTGTCCTTGTCACCAGTGGATTTATTATGAAGATTAAATAAAGAAAGCACTTTCTAAGCTCTAAGGTTGTGGGAGAGTATCGCTATTATTACAATAATCTAATTTAATATTTAATTGTGTCTTATTTTTCAGGAACTAGGGGGCGGGGAAGAACAGCTGTTCTTCACACTCTGAAACAGTACGAGGAATGGGATTAAGCTGCCAATGGGATTAATGGGATTAAGATGCTTTTGGCCTCAGCCAAAGCATCTGGGTGGGGTCCATGGCCTTCAGGGATGCTGAGGAGGCAACCATTTTGTTTTACAACCAAGCTCGGAAGAGAAGGAGGTCAAGGGTCAGCCCACTGCAGGAATCCTATAGCGTGTGGAGCCCCCAGAAGCCTGGGGTTGAATCAACGGGGGAAAACAGCGCCACAAAGGGAACAAGAGGAAGAGGTGGCTTCCCTGAGCGAAGCACCCGCATGACATGGTGACATTAGTACATTAGCTTCAGGCTGGTTAGTTGATTTGTTCCACGGTTGCTAGGAGAGCATCCAGGATCTCCAGGGTAGCGCTCTGCCCCAGCCAATGGGGTGGGGGCTTTCTGAGACGCTGGAGAGTGCCCACGGGAACCGCCTGCAGAACAAGACTGCCCAGGGCTGACCCCTGGAAGAGCCTGCCCCTACCCGGCCCAGGGTGACGGAGGGAAGAGAGGAGGAGAAGACAGAGGGGGAGACGCTGGATCCTGAAGCAGCACTCTAAGCATCACTGATGTGGCCCATTCAAAAGCTTCTCTCACTGCCCTTCTGCTGAGACGTCCCATGGGCTCAGGAGACTGCCACCTGGTGCAGCAGGGGTCCAGGGCAGCAGAGTCTTAATTGCTATTTATTCCAGTGAGGTCTAGTAAGAGGCGAGGATTCAATAATGAGAGGCCTGCTGGGAGTCCAGGAGGCGTAGGGATGAGGCCAATGTGCTTGCTTCTTCCACAGGCATTCTGAGAGCTCCCACGGGTGCCTGCACTTTTTCACGAGCAATCTGGTCAGCTCTACAAGTCCTTCCCTGGAGACAGAATGCCTGACTGTCTTTAGGACTCCGGACTATCCTAGAAGTCCCAGCCATTCCATTGCCAGGTTGAATACAGACGAGTTCATACCAGGCACCTTCTACAGGCTGGACAGAAGTGCTCCACTCCCGAATCAAAAAGACTCCAGCTTCCTCCCCATTCCCAGAAGAAAAATTAGTTAATGGAAATAATTTCTCAGCATTAAGCTTTCTCTCCTGTAATTTTTTTTTATTAAACTTTTGAGATCTGTTACCTTTTGTCTATATAGGAATGTGGTAGGTGATTTCATCTATTTTAGCATAAAATATTAATTTGGGGTTAAATAGCTCTGTTTCTATGCCATTCCACAAAGAGTATCATGATTTTGCAGAAGCCCCGCTATTTGGATAAGTTATGAAAATAAAAGTTCTACCTTTTGGCTAAAAGCAAAAGGAATTGTGGGGATGGTGACTTTACTGCAGCCATAGTTACCCATCATCATCAAAGTCGCCGAAGGTATCAAAGCCACAAGTTTTTCCAATACTTACCATCCAACAACCCCAGCTCATGACCTCGCTTCCCATTTGGCAGAAAATGAAAAATCAGACAACTTCACAAACTCCCACCATCGCATCTACCCACCTGCCACATAGTACATCTTCCTGACTCTTCCCATAGACAAGCCCAGCATGCCGCCATCTAAAGTCAACCCCTCCTTCTTGAAAAGTTCTTCTCTCTCTCTCCTACTCCATGACAACGCTCCAGGAATTCTCTTTCTGTTCTGTGTCATCAATTTTTCACTCTCTATTGCACTGTTCCCAGAAATACACAAGCATAACGTTATTTCTCTCATCTTCACCAGCTATTACTCCATTTCTTGACTCTCTCCTGCATCAAACTCTTCAAAAGAGTAGTCTACATGCATTGTCTCAGTTCCTCTCCTCCCATCCTTTCTTACACCAACTTTAATCAAACTTTCCTCTTCCCGGTTTTTGTTAAGGTCAGCAGTGACCCCCACACTCTAAATCTAGCAATCCATTCTTGTCGTACTTGATGTGGCCGCTAACTTCCAAGCTGCCCCCACTTCCCGGTCCTCACATCCTATGTAGTCTCCTCCCACATTGTGCCCGGGTCGCTCTGCCTAGCCAAGAGCATCCAGATGGTACGACACTTCCAAAAATAGTGTATCAAAAGACGGTGACAGCCATCTTGGGTCCTCTCTTCTACTTTCTCTTGAATCACTTTCACTGGCAGAAGCAGCTGCCATGTCATGAGGCCACTCAGCCAGCCCATGGAAAAGCCCACATAGTGGGGAGCTGAGGCACGTGGGAACTGAGGAGTGCCAAGAACTGAAGGGCGGCGTTGGTGTGGGATGCTCCAGCCCCATTGGGCCTCAAGGTCAACGCAGCCCCAGCTAACAGCTGCACTATGACCTGTAGGAGATAGTGAGTCAGAACCACCCAGCTCCAACACTCCCGGATTCCTGCCCCTCAGAAACTGTGAGATAATAAACATATGTTGTTTTAAGCTACTAAATTTGACTAAATTTTTACACATTAGTCCACTTAAGCTGGCACATCATTTGACACAGCTGGTCATTCCTTCCTCCTTGAAACACTTTATTTGGCTTCCATTATACTGTACTCATTTGGTTTTCCTTCTACCTCATGGGTCACTTCCCCTCAACTTCCTTTGTTGACTTTCTTCTGCTTCTGCTTCTGCTTCTGCCCAACTTCTTTAAGTTGGAGGCCCTAAGGCTTGGCCCTTGGTCCTCTTCTTTACAATGTCTACCCTCACTCCCTTGGTGACTTCACCCAGTCTCATGGCTTTAATTACGGTATTACCATCTATATGTTGTCAACTCTCAAATTTAAGTCTCAGCCAGATCTCTCTCCCAAACATCTGACCCTCATAACCAACCATCTGCATGACTGCTCCACCTGGATATTAAATGGACAGCTCAACTTTAACATGACCAAAAGTGAACTCCTAGTTATTCCCACTCAAAGCTGTTCCACATCCTTCTGACTGGATGGCAACTCCATCCTCCTAGTTGCTCAGACGTTCCTTGACTCCTACCTTCCTATACCCCACATTCAAGCATGAGTGAATCCTAGTGACTCTCCCTACCAGAATATAAGAAGATCCCGTTGCTTCTCACCAGCCACTGCCATCGTCCTGGTTCAAGCCACCATCATCTCTCCTTGGACACAGCAGTAACCTTCTCACTGGTCTCCCTCTTGCTGCCCTTGCCTCTCTGCAGTCAGTTTGGATGGAGTAGCCAGTGTGCAAGGTGATTCTCTTAAATGGGAAGCTCACATCATTGCTCTCTGCTCCACACCCTGCAGTATGTCTTCATTTGACTTAGAGCAGAAGCTAGAGCCCTCCCAGTGGTCAGCAAGGCTGCACACGGCCTGGCCCCTGCTTACTTACCTGACTAACCCCTTCCCTTCTCCCTGGACTCTGGTCCACCCGCACGGGCCTCCACACTGTTCCTGCCATGTGCCGGGCACACTCCCACAACTGGCTCTTTCTTCTGCAAGGGATGTCCTTCCCCCAAATATCATGATGACCGAGCTCCTCAGCTTCTTCAAGTCTTTGCTCATATGCCACCTTGTCAACGAAGCCTGTCCTGGCCCATCCTTCTGCATGTGCACACTGCCCCCACCCCAGGCACTCCCACGCCTCCTTCTCCCACTTGTGTTTTTCTTTTTTATTTCATAGCACTGAACATCTTCTAACACCCGAGAGACGTCATTCATTTCTGTTAGCTTACTGTCTATCTTCCCTGGCTGAAATGTAAAGTATAACAAGGCAGGGATCTTTGCTTCACTTGCTGACATGCCCTAAGCCCTTAAGATAGTGTCTGACATATAATCAACATGAAAAGAAAAAAAGTTGTTGACTGAATGACTATTATCTATAATTATTACCAAAGTCTCACAAGAATTTTTTTATTAGCCACAGTTTACAGGTGATGAAGCCAAGGAAAAGGGAATTAGCATTTCTCAGTCTTACTATGTACCAGACACTTTATATACATTATCTTATTTATTCCTCCCATGCTCCAAGGCTGAGTATTGAAGTGGTTTCCTAAGGTCACACAGTTGGTGAATAGCCAAGGCCCAATTTGAGTCCAGGCCTGGCTCACTGATGCCCCTGAGGGTAGGTACCTCCACTGCTCTCCCCAATCTTCCACCAAACACCCACTACACCCTGGGCTGGTCAGGGATCAACAGTCACTTGAGACAACTGTCTCTGGCCGTCTCCATACGATCCTTTCTATAATAGAGACCAGCAGAAAATCTGTACCCTTCCTCCTGTCCCCAGGGGCAGGCGCCCATTCCACCTGTGACACGTGGTCATGGTGACCAACAGTCACACAAACGTCCCAACCCCTCAAACCCACAAACGCGGGAATAGGTTCTTAACACTCACTTTTTGAAAGTTGCAAACATTTCCCCCAATATTTGGAACACCGGGGCTTCCAAGGTCTCTGAGGGCAGACAAGCCCCCACTGGCCCATGAGTGCTCCCTGCCTCCATCAGAAAAGGGCCCGCCCCTCTGTCATTGTGTCCTCACAGCCTCGAGGACAGCCTGAAGTCCGTGACAACACTGAGTACTAGTAATAACTAACATTATATCGGCTCTTACAACATGCCAGACCTCCCGAAAGCCTTACCTATATCACACCTCACTTAATCCTCGCAATGCTCTAAGGAAGGGGACTACTGTTAACCCCATTTTACAGATGAGGCAAACTGATGCACAGAGAGTCACATTCCCCAGGTACCATATCTGGTAAGTAGTACAGCCCGGATTTGAGCCCAGGCAGCCTACCCGCCAGCCTGTATATAACTGACACGCCACACTGCAGCAAGAAAGTGTGCAGAACGGGTAACCGCCTGCAGCAGTTTAAGTCTCCAGCACTCCACGGAGCAAATCCATTCATGCTCACACACAGCATCCAGGCTGGTAAACAAACTGACATCCTATCTTCCAATACAGCTACGCACATTTCACTTCCTTATCATCTCACACCCCCTGTTCTTACCTTCCTGAAGAATCAGCCTCACATTTTCCGCTAGATCAGTCGTCTATTATTCATTACTAAACATAACATTTCCAAATTGCCAGCATCGCACCATATCCTCATGCGAACCTTTCTCAGCCCGCTCACCATCTCAGCCTCTCACCGCTGTCTTTTTCCAGTTACCCGTTAATTAAGAACAGCCTCCCTTCCCTCCAAGAGCTACAACTTTATCTTTGCTTCCTATGGCTGTCTGGCTCTGACCCCTGAAGCACTCTCTTGCGGGGGGGGGGGGGGGGGAAGCATTAATCATTAATCACACACATTTCTTCACACTTAGCTTGTTCTTCTTTTTTAAAGCTGACTGGTTGATCTTTAGGACTGCATAAATTACCACTCACCAGACGCTGGTCAGACATCCACTCTACCTGTGTACGGTGGTGACATCTCCGAAATAGCTCTCTTTGGGAAAGCTATGATTGAGCCATACGGTGCAAGCAACTTGAAACCTTTCAAGAATTCGGAGGAGAGAAAGGTGCTTCTGGGCTGGAGGAAACCAGGAAGGCTTCATGGAGGAAGTGAGGTTTGAGCTGATCCTAAGGAAAGGATAGGATCTGGCCAAAGGGAATTAAACCCCTAGCAGGAGCTGTAACCATAGAGCTCCAGGAATGTTCTCTGGCAGATTCCAGAGATCTGGAGTCGGGGCAGTGGCCTGGTTTTGAGGAACCGACTACGGATTCTGAGTTGTATCCTGGAGTGTCTTTGTGAGGACCATCAACGCTTTGGCATCGCCATGTAGATGGAAACTGAGGACACCCTGGACCCGGAGACCCTGCCTCTCGTGGGCTGAGTCAGGGATGAGCCAAGTTCACCCTGGTATGTACAAAGTTAGCCTCACCACGGGGGCACTTCACAAGGCTTAGTTTCAGGAAAGAGGGTCCAGTTGGCAAGACACGGGAGTTAAGATCAGCTGTAATCCTAAAAGGCTTTAATGCCAAAAGGGAAGACACTGAGATTATATTCTGGAAGCACCACACTGCCTGTGTGTCACACTCTCTGCTGATCGGCCCTAGAATTCTCTGAAGAGGGTCTGCGCCCTAATGGCTGATGGGCTCAAAACACCAACCATGTACCTTAGGAGGCATGGCCCGCCTGCCTCTAGGCATAGAAGAGAAGCACCCCACGCCCTAAGGGGATCCGGGCCCCCCTGCCCAATCAAGCCCTGTGAGGCCCCAAGAGATTGAATCAGGCAGAAGTCAGCTTCCCTGAACAAGCCGATGAAAGGCTTCAGCCTCAAGGCAATGAGAGAAAGGTGTCAGCGAGGCCTCAGACAGACCGGGAGGCCTCATGGAAGGAGCAGTACGGAGCGCTCCGGTCTCCTATTTGCTGTCCATCTGTTTGGGCCCGTATTTCCCAGGCTCCCTTGACAATGGGCTTTGGTGAAGTTCGGTCATGGGGAGGCGCTCGTGGGAGACTGGAAGGACAAGCCAGACTGTTCCCTCTCCCTCTCAGCTCTAGCTGACATTTTATGGCAACAGCAGCATCTCCTGTGTCATTGCAATTTCCCACCAGGCTGCCCTCCCTTCAAGGTCCCAACTCCCACAAGGCAGGGCTCCCCACGATCTGGTAGAGTCCCTGTTCTGGGGCTTGGGTCCTTCCAGCCAGGCGGTGGAAGTGGCTTCCTGCTCTGGGTGGCCTCCCGTCCTACATTTGTATCTATGCAACAAAATCCTCATGTGACTATACCCTGCTCGAAATGCCTAACGTGGTCTCCCTGACTAATACAGGAAGCCAAAAAGGTTCTGAGCAGGGCAGTGGCAGGACTTGGACGGATTAGTCTGGCTGCTGCAAAACCTACTCCTAAGAGGGGCAGGTGAGCGGAACTTTAAACCACCTACATGGTTCCTTCAACAGTCCCAGCAACAGGCGGTTGTGTCCAGGCGTCAACAAATAAAAAAATGAAGTGGAGAGAATCAAGCTCTATGCTGGAGATGGATGCGGAGAAAACTGGTGATAGACAGGCGGAGGGGAGGCGTCAGTGACGACCCCCCTAGCATTTTGGCTGGATTGACAGGAGGGGTGGGGGAGTGCAGAGAAGGGAAGATCAGCGCAAGGGCAGTTTGGGGATCAAAGAGCATGTTACGTCATCTCCTTCTTCATGAAGCCTCAGTAGCCCCTCAAGTAGAAAACGATTTCTCCCTCCTTTCTAATCACACGGCAGCAGGAAAGTAGGAGAATTGTATACGTAGCTCTCTGTCCATCTGACTTGCTTCCCCCGCTGGACTGTAATTGGCAGCAGCTCACTGTCTTGTTCACCTTCATGACCCCATAGCACCTGGGGGTGTCAGATGGGCATGAAGGCAAAGCACAGAGCTGGCCCCCAAACAAACCAGAGTTGCCTCTAGGCTGTGGACTCCAAGTTCCAGTCCCTCGCGACACACAGCACAAGGCTTCCAGCAACCACGTGACACCCTCGCTGTCCATCCCCATCTCAGCTTAAACCCACGGCCCAGTTCACGGGCAGGTTCCTCCTCTGTGCAGCCCGGGATGCCATTCTTCCCAGCAGGAAGGACACACACAGGCTCGACCAATGCCTATTGAACTGAATCAAACTGACATCACCAAACAGCACGAACAGCACGCCTCTTTTATAAGCTCTCTCTACTTCCTCTACTTTCCTAACCTCTTGCTTAAAAACAACAAAAATGGTGTCCTCTCTTCTGAGCATCCCCGAATTCACGGAAGTCCCCACGGCCAGGTCAGTGAGGGTGGAAGTCCTGGGTCCATCACTGATCCCATCCCCTTGGGGAGGGAGGTGTCTTACACCCGCCGGGCACTTCGCTCCTCTGCCGGGTCTCGGGGAGCCGCTTCCCACTCACCCCAGCCCGATACACAGAGGCTGCCCCTACTAACTCCATCTCTTGTGACTTCAGCCAAGCCACTTCAGTCCCCTCGTCCAGGTCCTCCCATTGCCTCTTCACTTGCTCTTTGACTTAATCTTCAGCTCTATGTCCTCACTTTCAATGCTCCTCAGGTCCCACGCTCTGCCCTTATGTCATTTCATTTTCTCCCTCAGCAACCTCTGCTCTGAACCAGCACTGAGATCGTCCCCGTGGCCCCAACAGCGTACAGTCACCAAGTGCCCACTCTGGGGAGACACCACCAGACGGAGGCGATGCGATGAGAGGCATGTCCTCCCGGAGCTGAGTCCTTCTGAGGACACAGGACAGAGAGTAAGACACACTCACGACATGGACCTCCCTGTGACCATCCACACATGCAGGGGATTTCATACCATTCCTGCCCAGAGCACTCGCTCTCCTCACCTCTTTTCTACTTCCTCCTTGTGCTCATGATACAATGCACCCTCATTACTCATGGATTCCATATTTACACACTCACTTACAAAGATGCACTTGTAACCCCAAAATCAGTACTCGTGGCCCGTTCATGACCATGCACAGACGTGCACAGAGCAGCAAATAGTTTGGGCCACCGGATCGATGCACGCCTCCAGCTGACGCCGACCAAGGCTCCGCCCTGCCTTCTCCCTTCAGCTGTCATGCCGTACACCCCGTCTTTTTAGTGCCATGGTTTTTGCCCTGTTGTGTTTTCTGTTGGTGATTTTGCTGTTTTAAATGGTCCCCAAGCCTAGTGCTGACGTCCTGTCCGGTGTCCCTAAGCACAAGAAAGCTGTGATGTAGCTTACAGAGGAAAACCCACATGTTAGATAAGTTTCCTTTAGGCATGAGTTAGAGTGCCGCTGGCTGAAATTGCAGTGTTAATGAATCAGCAATATGTACTCTATAAGGTGTCTTTGAACAGAAACCCACATGCCACAAGGTGATGGGTTGACTGGGTGATGAAAATGTTATGACCAGAGGCTCACAGGAACCTCGCCCTGTCTCTCCCCTGGGAACACAGCTAAATTGGGGTTCACAGAGACTATAGAAGATGACTGCCAATAGTGAGCATAGGCCATGATGGGAGTTCTAGAGTCTCCCTCGGGTCCCCTCGGTTGTGTTAACAAGGGAGAGTGTCAATAATGAGGGAGGAGCGGGCTCCACTGGAGAGGCTCGGCTGAGACCACGGGTGGACTGACTGAGGGTTTGGCTCTGGGGTCCAGTCTGGGGAGAAACTAAAGACTCAGCCAACATGATCGTGGTGCTTGACACCTTCTCCTACAGGAAACGGCGAAAGGAATGCTGGGAGCCGAGCTGGCGGAGGAATGACTGGGCTCTCATCACACCCAGGCAGGTTCCCTTGGAGGAGGGGGGACCGGGCTGGCTCCCCAGGTTCCCAGGCACAAGGTCGGGATCCAGAAGTGAAAGCAGATGCAGATAAAGGGGCAGATTTTAGCTCAGCCAGTGAAGTGTCTTCCAACAGTCAGAAGGGTCCACGGATGGGAGAGCAGCCTGCTGTGGTAACAGTTCCCTGTCACTGCAGGTGACAGCAACCAAAGGGGACAAAGAGGAAGTGCAAGCGTAACGAAATGCTATTTGAGAATCTGCTGGTGTAGGAATACAAATTCCCTTGGTGGGGATCAAGACATTGCAGGGCGAAGTCCCTGTTCCATCACTAAAATGACCACATCCGCAGTCACCAGCCCTGGGTGCCCTGTCGTGTGGGCCTTCTGGTGCCACACGAGAGAGCCGGGCTCAGGACTGGCTCTCCCTCCAGGCAGGGGCTTCGCCATTTGGCTCTGAGATGGGAGAGAAATGCTAGAAACGTGGCAGATCGTTGATTATCCCCGAACCTATTGCAAGCAATTACTGTGAGAACACTTCCTTTCATGCCTCCAGCAGGGAAAGGGACCCTTTCAAATCATTTCAAAATCGTAAACCTTAATGGAAAAGTGACATGACTCTCAAGAGAAAACGCGGGCCTGGAAAGCAAGCTCTGTGTCACCATAAGGCTCTCAGAAGAGCAGCTCAACAGTTTTTCAGAGTGGCGACAAGGTGCCATGTGGTGACAGCTCTCCTTTCCATGAGGAAGCAGAGGATTCCTCCACCTCACTCCCTTCACAGCACTGAAGTGTCCAAGGGATGGGCAAGCGAGAGATTCTGGAAGGGTTCCCACGGGCCATGTGGTCTGCTTCTCGGGGGCATATTATGCCCCCTGAGGGGGCTGGGGTCACCGGTGTCATGGGTGGCCCATAGTCCAAGCTGGCTCCTGCATCTTTGAGCTTTCTACCCATCAGTCCATGAAAGAAAGCAGGAGTCAATCAATGAAACAAAAAGCAGTCGGCGAACACAGGCTGCCTACAGCCACGGGATGGAAACAAGAGCGGTCACCATTCAGAGCACGTGAGGGCTCATTCGGGAAGAAGGGCAGCATGCATAAAAACCGGTAGAAAAGTATTCCCCAATGAACTGGAAGATTCGATTGGCACAACAGACCCCATGGGCCTCATGGGGGTGTCGTCCCAGAGAAACCTGATTATATTTCTGGATATGGAGAGCAGACAGACATTACAGATTTGCACTATCCAATGTGGTAGCTTCTAGCAACAGGTGGCTAGTTAAATTTAAATAGAATGAAATTTAAAACTCAGTTTCTCAGTCATACTAGTCACCTCTCAAGAGTACAGACGTTACTGTGGCTAGTCGCTACCATATTGGCCAGAACAAAATTTCCATCAATCCAGAAAGTTCTGCTGGACAGTAGCTCTGATCCAAATTGTCCTTACCCCCATTAGCATCCATCCAGGGCCCTAGAATGAACTCCAAAGTCATTACCATAGCGCAGAGGGCCCGACCTGGCTCTCGGGCCTCACACTGACCACACAGAACACAGGCTGTGGCCCCACTGAACACGCTTTTCTCTGTCCTTGTCACAAGCTGCTGCCTCCAGCAACTCGCCAAACTGCTTCCCCTGGCCTCTTGTGTGAACCCAATTCCTTCTTATCTTGCAGGGTTTGATCAAAGCATCTCCTCTCTGGGAGCCCTCCTGACACCTTAGATGAGACAAACTCTTACTTCGCAGTCTCAGAGAAGTCTGCATTTTGCCCAGCACAGCCCGCTATCAGTTATTCACTAATGTATCCCAAGTGCCTAGAACGCTGCCTGGCTCGTGGAAAGCACTCCATAATCATTGCTGAATGAATAACAAACGAATAGCTCTTCGTTAGAATTTCTTTTCTCATTGTTTGTCAACCATTATAGTTTGCTCCACACATGGGGGCAGGGATCTTGGTTATCTCATTTACCACCTTATCTCCAGTCTCTTCAGTATAGTAGGTGACCAAAAATTATTGAGGAATGCTGGTAAAAGAAAAGAAGGGAGGGAAAAAGAAGGAAGGGAACTAGAGAAGGGGAGAGGAATGGAGAAAAGGAGGAAGGAAGGGAGGGAGAGACAGAGATAAAAGCAAGAAAGAGGCAAGTGAGTAAAATGATGGATGCAACGTTTCTGCCTCAGGAGACAGGGAAACTGGTGGTATTATGGAGTAACTGAGTAGCTGGGAGCTAATGGCACCAAGCAGTCAGGCTTTGAGTATACAACACTTGGATAATCATCTTCCCAACACCAACTCAAGGGCAGGCTTATAAAAAGGCTCCTTGAATAGGCTCATCCTTGCCTCCTCCACTACCGAACCCAGTGGAATGAGAAATAGACAGAAGTGCAAATGAAGCTTTTTATTACAATTAGCAGCCTAACACAGGCATCACTTGTCTTGCTGAAATGTGCTATTTCATCTGAGACGCTCATAATCAGAGCTTGATGGTGGAGGCTGTGGATCAATTCACTGCCTACGTTTCAACATTTAGATGAAATGATTTTTATTCGGCACACTTGCTAGGTATCCCCAAGGAATTCACAGCAATTTATGAACGTAATTCTCCTGACACCCTGGGAGTGAAGGAGATAAGCATCTAGAATTATGGATGGGGGAGAAGAGCTATGTGACAGCACTTAACTCAGGGTCATTGTAGGGAGGATCCTAAAAGCCACCTCAGTAGTGAGGTCGGGGCGGAAGCTGAAGGACAGTGAGGTATGAGGCAGTAGTGAGAGCAGGTATGGGCACAATCCCTGGTAAGAGGAAAGAGGCACTAAACCAGGAGAGACTGCTAAGGCTAAAGACAGAGGCACCAAATAGAATGCAAAGGCCGGGGAGGGGCTTGAGGCAGGAGCCCTGAGAGGGAGGATCATCCCTCCAAAGAAGAAGAAAGACTATACAGAAGGGAGCAGACACTGGAATGCATCTTAGAAAGAGAGGCAAACCCAGAAATCACGATTTTATAGGAAAGGAAGCCAATAATCAGAGAAGCAATGGGACCTGCCTATGCCCACACATAAGCAAGGATGGAGGGAAAACCAGAATCCTGGGCAGTTTGTACCCAGCGCAGGAAAAGGAAGTAGTGCTTGCTTCGTGTGGTCTCCACCAAAATGGTGCGGGGCAAGCCTGGGAGTTCAAGAGAGAGGAAAGAAGATCCAACTGTCTGTGTCAGAATAATACTAGATCATGGGGTTTGATTTTAGATATTGAACATGTCTAGCCATGTTGCTGCCCAGCTGACGATGCATCTATCTGGGTTTTAAGTGCAGGTAAATCAGCAGGTAGCCCCTCATTTAATGGAACAGATATTGTCTCTCACTGTCTTAATACAGTAAATATTTCTTACGTACAACACCATGCCATGCAGCTAGACCAGAACTCTGCTCAATCCAGTCACTTGGGCTGGACACCTTCTGACTAATGCTGTGCTATGCATTTGTGGCTATTTAAATAAACTAAAATAAAATAAAATAAAAAATTCAGTTCCTCAAACACACGAACTATATTTCGTATGCTCAATGAATTCACAGCTAGCATATTGGACAGCAGAGATATAGAACATTGCATCGTCATAGAAAAGTCTATTGGATAGAATGCTCTTCACCAGATGGATCGCTGGCATGCAGCCAGCAGGCGAAGCTGAGAAAGAGCTTAGATGACGGTGCAGGAGGTTTTACAGGTCAGGTCTGAAGGTGCCATATGTCACTGCTGCCCGCATACCACTGGCTCTGCAGAGTTCAGTCACATGGCCACACCTAAGTGAAGGATGATAAAGAAATGTAGACAAAATATGTGCCCAGAAAGAAAAGAAAGTGGATTTAGTAAGCACTTACCAGTCTCTGCCACAGATTTAATCTAAAAACAATTCCTATAATAAAAAACTAATTTCCCAACTGAGTTCTGCAATGAAATCATACTGATAATCCTAAAAGGAGACTATTTTCCCATAGACTGTTTTAAAGATGGTCATCAGGCTCATGCTCAGAATCGATTATTAGTTGTCTAAAGGCATGTTACCACATATATGCCTCCCAATTGCTCCATTTATGCCGTTTCCTTTCTGTAACCCCTACCCCACCCCACCATGTCCACCTGGTGTGGAGACACTCGAATCAACACTCACAAAGGAGGCAACAAAAGCCAGCATAACATGTGGGTGACATCAAAGCTTTTGGACAGCAAAGGAAAGTTACCAACGAAATAAAAAGGCAAACTGCGGAATGGGAGAAAATATTTTGAATCATCTATCTGATAAGGGGTTAACATTCAAAACATATGAAGAACTCATACAAATCCATAGGGGAAGAAACCCAGCAATCTGATTTAAAAATAGGCAGACGATCTCAACAGGCATTTGCTTCAGAAGAGATATCCAAATGGGCAAGAAGGTGCTTGAAAAGGTGCTCAACATCACTACCCATCACAGAAAAGCACCTCACACCTGTCAGAATGGCTGTTATCACAAAGGAAAAAAATAACAAGTGTTGGCGAGGCTGTGAAGAAAAGGGAATCCTCATGCACTGTTGGTGGAGATGTAAATTGGGGCAGCCACCGTGGAAAACAGTATGGAGGCTCCTCAAAATATGAAAACTAGAACATATGCTTCAGCAATCCCACTTCTGGGTATTTATCCCACAGAAAAGAAATTACTATCTTGAAAAGATATCTACACCCCCATGGTCATTGCAGTGTTATTTGTATTAGCCAAGATGTGAAAACATCCAGTGTCCATCAATAGAAAGTGAATAAAAAATAAACACACACACATGAAATGCTACTCAGCTAAATGAAAGAAGGAAATCTTGTCATTTGTGACAATATGGATAGACCTTGAAGGCATTGTGCTAAGTGACATAGGTCAGACAGAGAAGAATAAATACTGTATGGTATCACTTATGTGTGGAATCTAAAATAAAAAATTCAACTTGTTAAAACAGAGTAGAATGAGCAGGGGGATAGGGGATATTAAGGGTACAAATTTAGAACTAATAGATAAATATGTTCTGAAAATCCAATGCACAGCATAGTGATTACAGTCACTAATTCTGTGTTTTAAACTTAAAAGTTGGTAAGAGACTACATTTTAGCTGTTCCCACAAAAAAAAAAATAAAGAAATGATAAATATGTGGCATAATAAAGGAGTTAGTTAATGCTACTGTAGTGATTATATTGCAATATATATAGTAAATAATCTTATACAATGTTATGTCAATTACTGTATTTTCCGGCATATAAGACGACTGGGCGTATAAGACGACCCCCTAATTTTACAGTTAAAACATAGGTTTAGGCCTATATTCGCTGTATAAGACTACAGCCTCGGAAGTGGGGGGTAGTCTTATACAGCGAATATAGGCCTAAACCTATGTTTTAACTGTAAAATTAGGGGGTCGTCTTATACGCCCGGTCGTCTTAT
>PVKE010006339.1:32342-54985 GCA_004027555.1 Craseonycteris thonglongyai | reverse complement strand
ATTCAGTATAATATTTGCTGAGGGTTTGTCATATATGGCCTTTATTATGTTGAGATATTTTCCTTCAATTCGTATTTTATTCAGTGTTTTTATCATAAACGGGTGTTGTATCTTGTCGAATGCTTTTTCTGCATCGATTGAGATAATCATGTGGTTTTTATCCTTTGTTTGGTTTATGTGCTGGATTACATTGATTGATTTGCGAATGTTGAACCATCCTTGTGCCCCTGTCACCCCTGGTTTTTGACGGATCTGATTGGTTAGCTTGAGAGCAGGAACTGGTCATGGGTAGATCAGCGGTTCTGCCCCTGTCTGTCCCTTGAAAGTGAGTTGTCCCTGGGGGGTGCCTGTCCTTGCTTCTCCCTGCAGGTGTCTCAGTGGCATCTCCGCATGGGTGGGCCTATCTCATCTGGCATTGTATGTAACGAGTGTGGAAAGTACGTCTGATAATCATACTAAGGAAACCCACTTCTTATAGAAATAAGTCATATTTTTCCATATTGTCTTTTTAAGGTCATGTTTTAGCCTCGTGAACTCTCTTGTCTTAAGCCAGTTTGTTCAGAACTTGGAAACAAAAGAGGTACTAAAATCTGGCTTCCTCAGAGATTCCAAATATGTTTATAGTTATCAGAAAGTTTTCTTAAGAAAGAAAAAGAATATTAGTAAGAATTGGAGTATCTGGTGGCCTTTTGAGATCTTTACACGTACATTATATCCTATTTCATTTTGACCTAAAAGGTCCTTATTAAGGGATGCCAGGATAGCTCAGCAGTTGAGCACTTGCCTCATAATCACAGGTCCAGGGTTTGATTCCTGGCCCTGGCCTGTGCAAACCCATATGCTGACTGCAGAGCAACTGGTAACCACATGGATGACCCATCAGTGAGGGTTCTTGCCTCCCATGCAGGAGGCTCCGGTTCGGTTCCCACCCCTCACGGCTCCACATCCACCTGTGTGGAATGAAACCACCTCACAACTAATGCTGTACAACTATGGAGACTGCTCTGGGCCCTCCCCCTTTCTCTCTCTCTCTCTCCCCCTCCCTCCCTCCCTCCCTCCCTCCCTCTCTTTCAAATAATGAAATAAATCTTTAAAAATAAATAAATAAATAAAAGGTCCTTATTATACTGTGACGTTGGGGCCATTTTCAACACTGGTCCACAGGGTCTTCGATGAAGCCCTGGTGACCCCTTTATTCAGATACTGGGGTGGTAGGTAGACAGAATGCCTGCGTATATGTGCCTATGTTCAGAGCAGCCACTTAGTGATTCCTTTATGTTTTGATCTTCCATATTAAGCATTGGATTGGCATTCTACTGCTAAAAGTATCTGAATAGTCCTAATGAAATCAATAAAGAAATACCAGCTTTATGGAAATTGCAATGTTTATACGAGGCTTCCTTCCCCCCCCCCCCAATAATATACATTTTGGCTAGAGATAGACATTCTTCATTGTGTTTTTATTCTAATTGTTCCTAATGACAAAACTAGACACCGCCATTTAGTCATTCCGGAAATGGTAAGGAAATCTGCTCTATAAAGGCATAGTGCTAGGAAAAGTGGCAAGTCAGCTGATACGGTCCTGGTCCTCAGAGCTTAGCTTCTTGAACTGGCATTAGACAGTCCAGCGGGCCGTGCCATAGGCCAGAGCAGGACTGCGAAGAGCTGTTCCCATTTCACCTGATACACGCAATTAGGAAATATGACCTTACTGGGGATGGCAGGGAGGGCTTTTCTGAGAAAGTGATAGTTGAACTGAGGAACAGGAAGAAATTGGAATTGTGTGATTCAAGAAATGGAATTTAAATTGCTGCAGATGGATGAAATAGTAAGGTGTGTGGGATGGATGGGGTAAGACGGCCAACATGCAAACTCAAGAAACCGTGAGAACTCAGAGTATTTGTGTAAAGGTGCTTGGGATCAAAAGTAAACCAAGGAAAGTATCATGGGATCTTAGTACAGGTGGTGTTTACAAATGTGAGCCCTCAGAAATGTCTGTGACCAACTACCAGGGCCAGAATTCCAGAACAGAGTATCAGAGAAAGGTCAGCAAGAGCAAAAGCAAAACTGGGTCCTCAGCCCGGGGTATAGAGCTCCTTATTAAAACAGCCACATCACTGAAAGGGACTGAGACACTGAGGCCCAGGTTCAAAGTCACAGCTGGAATAATAGCAAGGGGAGCTCACTGCTCAGGCCCTGGAATCTTCAACCAGGTCTCCGCCATCCTTGACTATAGACACGATTGGTCACAAACCATAAAATTGAAAGTTCAAGTGACAGAGTTGAGGTAGAGAACCCTGTTGGGAGAGAGACTCTGAAACATACTGGGTGTCAGGACCAATTCCGATACCTTTGTTAATGACTCATGTGAGGATAAGTTACTTTAAACATTGACGGAGACGCGATGTTCTCTACATTTCAGCACCCTCCGGAAATGTCCTGTATTAGGAAGGGCAGAGAGAATAAAAGACCTTTCAGGAATCAAACGTCGTCCATGAAGAGTATGATCCAAACTTTAGAGACACCTTTCTTTTTTTCGAATATCTGGCTGTATAGATTCTTAGTAAAATGAAGTTAGAAGTGAAGAAGATATTTTAATTATGATTAAGATACGAGTTAATCCTGAAAAGAATAGGCCGCAGTTATATAATGTTCTTGCTTACAGACTCATTAGCAGTAATCTAATGCAGGTACAAAGTGTATGCTGAAGAACATTATTCCCATGGGATCTTCTATGGAAGAGTCCATAGTTTTGGACATCCTGCATGTACTATTCTGCCCCTCCACTCCCTTGGTCCTTGGCATCTCACTACCCAGGTCTATTACAGGCTTCCACAAATCCTCACATGCAGAATGGTCAGCTTGGTTTACCCCAGGATTTCTCACATTTGTTTGCCCCCCAAACCCACACTTTTTTTGCATACTTTTTCTTTGTATCCAGATGTTCCAAGGCACACACAGTGAAAAAAATAACAACAAAAACTGAATCACAAATTATCTTCTGAATGATACTCTTTGTAGAGTGTATGTAGTTTATAAACTGGGCATTGCATGTACATATTTTCAGTTGAATTTATGCTAAATAAGAAGGAGGTAGAACGGTATGTCCGCTTACAGAATAGGACATTGAGCTCTAAATGCTTTGTATTCACTCGGGATCACCCATCATGTCAATGTTGAACACTATCTGACGATTTTGCTTTGTTTGGGGAATATTGTGCCCCAAAGGGAAGGTATTCAGTAGTCAATGACATATACTTTGATACCTATAGACGATAAACCATTTCTAAAGCTTTTGTTTTATGATTACCAAACCATTTACATTTTCAGGGAGAGGAAAGCTTAATGGAAGAGCTCCCCAAAATATCTAGGAGTGCCTACGTGAATTACTACATTTTAACCTTAGATGCCCGGGAGCTTTTCTGCAAAGTGCTGGGGAGTGTCCTTCCCTTTGGAATGTGTCATAGCCTGACCCCCTCCCCCACAACACACACCTCCACCCCGGTTTAAGATCTTCACAGCCTCTCCCCTCATCCTAGAGGTTGGAGGCATAGACTTAATTCAGCAATAGGTTGCTCCATCCATTCTTAGGATATTTTTTCTCGCTTGACCTCTTCTGAGACGTTTCACAGCTTGGAAAAGTCCATGAATTTTCTGGAGTTTTTAACAAACCCTTGGAGCTTCTGCAGGTGCAAAAGAAAGTATGACTAGACTTTGAAGGACTCTTAAAGTGGGGAAAACCATGTAATTATGCTTTACAAAATATGCTTACTGTGACTGAATCTGTTAGAATGAGACTCTAACATTGTTGTATAACTTTATAAAAGTCAGTATCAGTGATATCACGAACCATTAAGAAATAGGTATTAGGGCACATTTTCTGCTAATAATCAAGATATAAAAGCCTGATCAGTTTTCAAAAGTAAATGTAGGAAAAAGTGCCTTTTTAAGAGATTTCTCAGTAGGGTTTGATTTTGTTGGATTGTTTGGCCTGTGTTTTATCGATTTAAAACTTCTAGAACTCCTTAGATGGCTTCCTCAGTTCAGTTTTGTGTCTAGGTGACAGACAGAGCACTGCCATTTATTTGAGACCACCTCTTTTCCAAATGTTCACTTGATGTTCTTGATGTCTTATCTGAGGACGGAATGGAATTTATGTTCTTCTCATCTCTGTTGTTTACCTCTGTTCGTATTCTAGATTGTGCAATGGCAAGCCAAGTTTCTAAAGATAGCTTTTAAACCATTTCTCTCAAATGTTTCATAATTTCGTTGGCCTCCTTCACCTCTTGTCCTGGTTCCCATAAGAATTCCAGAAGTAGAAAAAGCCAACTGGAGAGTATTTACTTATAGCGTTTGTTACTGCCCAGGTCGTGGTCTTGAGTCAGTTTTCTTTTTTCTCATCCTTAGCGGAAAACAAAACCAAGGGGGTGGGGGTGGGGGGGAGAAAGACTTAATCTTATGGGTTTAAAGAAAAGAAAGAATGTGGTGAAAGGAAGAGTCCTTTTATGCAAGCGGCAGACAGAGTACGTGCAGGGAGACTGAAAGTGCCTCAGGGCGTTGGGTCCCTATTGGTTTTCACATCAAATGCATTGGTGCCCACAGATCGCCTGCATTGTTGTCAGTTAAATAGGATCATGAGTGTCTGAAAGGTGTTTGAGAATGAACCAAAAATCATTTTCACAAGTGGATGATTACTTCTGCCACATGTTAACCGAACTCTATCAGAATGGCCCCGATTTTTGAGCCTGCATTAATTGCTCTTTCAACCTTGACTGAGGTTTCTCTTTAAGGAAGCCCTTTCCGGGACTCAGCTAGCTACTCTATATATTGATTGCTTTTTCCTCCCTTTCTGTATTTTTCCTTGAAAAATGAAGGCTCGTAGAAGAAAAGGCTTTATCACTCAACATGTAGATTGTTCCATTTCTTTGAATACAAAGCTAGGCTCATAAAGTGATCCACCAGAAGTAATCGTCCTTTTTTTTTTTTCAAACACTGAATAATTCTCATATTCTGTATACATTTATGTTTTTCAAATATTCATTAGAGATGATTTTTCATTATAAAGTAAAACCATGAACTCTCACAGCATGGACTTGGTGCAAATAAATTGCCATATTCTCCTTTCTATTAGAAGTGTATGCCACCACTCTAATTGAAACTAAACTATTAATACAATATTTAGAAATATGTGTTAAAGTGTTCTTTGAGCAACCTTCAACTTGGGAAGGTTTTAAAAAGTGTTTTTAAAGTATTTAGGTTAATGAGATCTTTATTTTATGTTACCATTTTCTATTTCATCTATGGCAAAGAGAATATTAGCTGTTTTCTTTACTAAAATAATATAGTATATATTTTAGTTCAGACGTACTGTCTTATGAAGATGAGTTAGATCTCAATTTGTAAAATTAATCAGAAAATTAGTTCTTGAAATGTCATTAACTTTTGCAATTGTATGTATTAGCAGAGATGATACAGTATTTATAGAAAAGTGACTTTATTAGTAAAACGAATTTCTGAGTTTTTTGGCTTAATGTAAGATGAATCACAGCATGTTATATGTGAATCCCTTTTTTTAAATATATTGAAAGAGATACTATGAAAAAGACTTTAAGATAATTTTATAAGCATTGTTATGTGAACATGTTATGCAATTTAAATCTCTGTTGAAAATTCAACAAAAATAGGCATAATACTTCTGCTGATTTTTTATTTGCTTGAAGTTATTTTTACCAAACTTTCTTTTACTCAATCTATTGTGAGATAATTTTGTTAGAATAATACATAATTGGTCATGTCAACTTATATGTTCTGTGCATTCACACCATATTTTAAATATATAATCAAAAACCTTAAGAGTTCAGTTTCTCATATCTTTTATATTTGAGAATAGAGCATGACCTAGGAATAGTTAGAAATGTCAAGAAAAAAATAGAGGCAAATGAAAGAAACATTGACACACATTTAGTTGGTTTTGTGTCTTGTTTTCTAGCAATGTTCTCTATGTTTCTTTGGAGCAAATAGTAGGCTCCATTAGAAACAACCCTAAAAGAGGGATTAATACTTTAAGATTATTGGTGTGTTTATACTGATTTATAAAACCAAATGCTTTAAGGCTTTACTCTTATGTGTTAAATCCGAGCTTTGTGTCAGTGCTGCTAATTTCTTTGTTACCTAATCCTGTGTAAGAAGAGAAGATTTTAAAGTTAAGCAGGCAATTTTTTGTTCAAAGGGAACAACTTCTTAATACCTTACTTTAGTTGAATGTGCTGATGAAAGCAAACACTTTTAAGTAGTATCTGAAGAGTTATTTTTAAATAATCTAAAATGTTAGAGTTACACGAGTATTGTGATGCATTGAAAATATTCAATGGAAAAGTGCTATATTTAGTTCAAATAAGCATTGAAAATACATGCTTTTGAAATATGTTTTGTACAACAAAACATCTCTTTTATTCCATTCAAGTAATAATTCTTAGATCCAATTGAACTTTGATTAGGAATCTTTTTCTTAGGACCCCATTCCAATAGATTACTGGAAAATGTACTGCGACTTCTTATATGTGTTTCTTCACTTTTCATCCATTTTTACTTTACTGAAATAATTTTTTTTTTAATATATATTTTTTTTATTTATTTATTTATTTTGACAGAGGAGAGAGAGAGAGAGAGAGATACAGAGACAGAGAGAGAACTGAACTAGGGGAGCTCCCAGTTCAGCATATGGTTCCGCACGGGCCGGGGCCGGGATTCGATCCTCGGTCCCCGGCGCTGCAAAGTGAGCGCCTAACCCACTGAGCCATCCCGGCTTCCCCTACTGAAATAATTTTACAAGGGTAAGAAAACAGATGTTTTATTTAAAATCAAATTCTGTATGTTGATAAAAATGAATAATGTTGAAAGCCCCACCAAATAAATAAATAACTTGCTTTCCTCTTTAAAAATAAGATGAAAAAAATTCACAGTGCCTATTAAAGAGTGTTGTCTTCGTGCTGTGTGATAAACATTTATTTTATTGGATCACATTCTAAATTGTCACATAAAACCAGTTAAATATGTGTTTCAGTTGAATTAGTATTTGGCAGGTCTGATTTACTTACCCTTTAAAAAAAACAAAACTTTCTTTTTTTTATTTGAGTTAATCATACAGGAAGCTGGTAATCACTCAGCAGGTTACAAAGTATTTAGAAATAATACAGCGTCACAGATTCTTCACCAACAGATCTGTAGTACCCTAGAAAGGTCCTTGGATGACAAATAGCTTTCTTGAATGATATTCTCTATTCCTTTATTGGGTGAAATTAGATTCATAGAGCAATAAAAAATGAATGAATGAATAACAAACAAACAACAATTTGACCAGAATTCAGATGACAAGAATATATTCATAATAGACATTTTAAAAATTCTTAACTTTTAATGAAACAGAAATAAATGACAAGTAAGTAGCTTTCAAGGATAGGTTTAATTAATGCTATTGCCATTAGGTCAGATAGTTGGATTTCACTTGATCCTTCCTTTATGGAATTATGGAATTATAATTGATCTTCCTAATAATGACCCTGAGATGCTGTAGGGTCCTTTCTAAATCATTAAGAAAGATTCAATTATATTTTATGAGTATTTGAAGTCAAGTCAACCTACTGTGTACAAATTCTTTACAAACTTGTAATAGATAGATACCGGTATACAGTCTCCATAAAGAGTACCGTAATTCGTTTCTCAGTAATTAATGATACATGAACATCACTAAATGTAGTGAACAGAATCCATTGCCTGGTAGAACATAACATCATTTTACCTGTAACTTTAGTATATTTTTTCTGAATTATCTAACTGGATTTTTATCTATAAAAGAGATACCGGTAATTTATAAACTAACACTCGATATATTTAAAAAGCAAGCAAAATAAAAGATCTGTGATTGGCTAGCAATGCTAGGCATAAAATTGGGTTATGAGAGAATGCATTTTGATTTTTACAGATGCTTTCTAATAAATGAATTATCTGATTGTAACCAAGTTTTAAATGGTTTTGACTCCCTTTTTCCTACTCTTTTCACACTTCAACCTGCCCAGGACTGATAAGACCATTCACCTACAAAGAATTTAGATGGCTCAAAATTCCAAAATTTGAGAATACCTTAAACACTGAAAAACCCATTTAAACATTAAAGCTTATGAGTTTTCCACTATGTTCACAAAAAAGTGACAAGGATCCTTATCTTTGGTGTAGAGGTATTTAACTTAGTAATACCAGAAATGTAATTTATGGAGCTAAAATGACCGCATTCCCAAAATCCTTAATAATATTAATTTCTTCTTCTGATTATAAAAGTAGGGTGTACTCTCATACATTGTTATTGGTAGTGCAAAATTTTACAGCCACTTTGGAAAGCATTTTGGCAGTTTCTTTTAAAGTTTAACATACATGTTTTTCAGTATAACTCAACAATCCCACTCCTAGGTATTTACTTGGAAGAAATTAAAGTATGTGCCCACACGAAGACCTATACATGAATGTTTATAGCAGCTTTATTTTAGACCTCCTCCCATCCCTCCCCCCAAAAGTGGAAACAACCCAAGTAGCCACCAACTGGTGAGTAGATGAACACATTGATGTAAATTCACGCTAGGAGATAAAACATTAAGCAATAACAAGAATTTGTTGATACACACCACAACATGGACAAACCTCAAAAGCTTTATGTTACATGAAGGAAGACAGACATAGAAGGCTACGTACTGTATAATTCTCCTTATATGAGATTCTGGAAAACAAACAACTAAACTATCAGAAATCAGATAAGTGGTTTCAGAACTCAGATAGGAGGAGATTGATCATAAAGGGTATGAAGGAAGCTTTGGGGGGTGGATATGTTCTCTCAGTTTATTGTGGTAGTGGTTACATGGCTAGTTCAACACTCAAATTAATATACCTAAATTGGAGGATTTTGCTTCATGTAAACAAAACCAGTTAAATTTACTTAAGAGTTGGAACATGTGCACTCTAGAAATTGTGAAAATGTAGAAAGGCATAAAGAATGTGAAATTCATTTTGTCAGCCAGATATTAATTGCAGATGAACATTTTGATGCATTTCTCTGGATGTCTTTTTCCATGTATATGGGGTTGTCCATAAAGTATTCAGCCATGTAACCATTTTCGTTATATTGAGAATGGCTGGATTTTTCTGGACAGCCCTTGTATACTGTAAGTTCACATGGTTGCTTGTTTTTAACTTAACATTATGATGATCCTTTGATATCATTCTTTTTTTGGCATCACTTTTAATGACAACCTTATCATTCCTTACTGTTTGATTCTTATGTGATCCATGAGTTTTTGTTCTTAGACAGTATTTGTGAACATCTTTTGTCTTTATTCTTTCCTCGATTTTTAATGTCTCATGCTAAGAAGCTGCTTTTATACCAGTAAAAAAGCAGCTAAACGATGATATGTGATACCTAATTCCAGAACTCATCCTTATAGTAAAAAAACTCAAATTTGTTGAAGTTTGATGTGTTTGTATTTAGTATAGTTACTTTCCTGACGCATTTTATTCATGTTCATTTGTTTTACATAAAATTTTTCGCTGTCTGATGTGAAAACTGACAAACAGAAACTACCCTATTTTCCTGCCTAGCATTTATAACATTTCCTTTATGCAGTTAATCTTTTGTTGAATGTAAATTTTTTCTTATGTGGACTCTAAAACTCTTTTGACCAGTTACTACTACCTTCTAGATGTGTTTGATCAGAAAAAAAAAAAAGATGACTTTTTCTGTATGTGTTCTATTGAATTCTTTCTTAGTACAACCTCAAATACCACAAGGCCCACCATTCACATGCTTCCCCTGCTTCCGATCTCAAATTGTCTTTTATTCTACAAGGGGGGGCTGATACATTTTGCTTCCACTGTAGTATTTTTTTGTTCCATTAGACACATCTGGATATAACTGGTTCTGTATAGTCACATGATACCTCCCCTCCATCATTCTTGATCTTGCACACCAAGATGCTTACAGTGTTATACCCAGTGCACATCGAAATGGAAGAGGGTTCAGACATTCGGTTCAACCAGCATGCTCTTTTTGAATTTTTAACAGAGGGACAATTTCCTCCAGGGGATGCCAGGATGGCTCAGTGGGTTGAGCACTCGTCTTGCAGCCCCCGGGTCCAAGGATTGAATCCTGGCCCTGGCCCTTGTGGACCCATATGCTGAAATGGGGTGTGCACCCAGTTCGGTTCTCACCGGGGTGTGCCTCCCATGCAGGGAACCCCTGCCGCTTCTTGCCCAGCGTAGCCTCGCACCCACCTGTGGAATGAAAACTATGTAGAAAAGTAATGCCAGTCAACTATGGGGACTGTTCTGGGCCCTCCCCCTTCTCTCTGTCTCTCTCTCAAAAAAACAATAAAAATCTTAAAAAAAAAAGTTTCAAACATTTTTGAAATGTTTGAAAAAGAAGGTGAGGACTTCTTACATGCATCATTAGGACCCTGAGAGCAAAAGGCTGTCCATGGAATACCACCCGAAGGGATCACCTCAGCTGAAAACATTCAGGCCTTGGTTCGGAAGGTCGTGTTGACTGTTGTTTGGAATTCTGAACATCTTGTTCTTGCAGATTTTCTTGAAAGAGGAAAAACATTAGACTCTGAACATTATATCGGAACTCTTACCACATGATGTGGAAACTCTGACTGCATTAAAAAGAATAGATTGGAATAAGAAATGAAGCACTTCTTCTGCACGACAACACCAGACCTCACACAGGTGCAGCCACAGGGATGAAATTCAACGCCTGGACTTCTCAGTGCGGCCGTATCGACCTTATAGCCCAGACCTGGCTCCTAGAGATGTCCACCTGTTCCCAGAACTAAAGGAACATGTGAGGGCCCAGCGCTTCGTCTGTGAGGAAGAGGTGAAGTCTGCAGGGAGGACATGGTTTCGAAAACAAAATACCGATTTAAGGACAGATTTCAAAAAACGAGTTCAGCATTAGCATAAGCGTATTGAAGTATGTGGTGATTTTGTAAAGAAATAGTTGTACAGCTTTGAAAATAAGTGCTGTAGGTATTATTTCTTCTTTTGATTTCATTAAAATATCTTTTATCATTCATTTTCTATTTAAGTGGAGGCAAAATTTATCAGCCCGCCCTCATATATCTTATAAAATCTTTCAGTGTACACAGCTCTGCATCCATCTACCCTTCGGCTTTCTGTCTTCAGAGAATCCATGCATTTTCATTCCATATTTGTTTGTCCATCATTTTAAATGTCGTTGCAGCTAACAGTATTATTCCTTACACAGGACCTTTAGTGCCAGTGAGACTTACCCTTGACTCATTCATGGTACTGGTGGTTTGTGTATCCATATTTATTTTCCCTTATGTATGACCCAGTTGCCCGGCAACATGCTAAGTGTGACGCTGTGATGGAGCTGAGAAACAGGCTATGGCCACAGGCGAAGGTCGTTCCCAACGCCATTCGTGGCTCGAAGGCAGCTCTCCATGCACACCTCCCCCATGCACGTTGATCGAGGGTGTCTGCTGTGTCCACAATGTCACGCTCCTGAGGTCACTGCTGTTAACCCTGTAAGAGGAACTCGGGTGTGTGCATTTCAGGAGAGGGAATTACACGGCAGAGACAGAAAGAGAGCAGCTACACACCTCTCACCAGAACCACAGAAGAGACATCAGAGGCTAGAGCAAAGGTGGGGCGAAGGGCTTTAAGGGGGGCCTGGAAGAGGGTGTTGGGGGACAAGTGACAACAGTAGCAGTAGCTTCCCCTGTTGTAACGAAATGAATTCATGTGACTGCCACGAGCTCAGATGTTAGCATACGAAGGGCACTGTGACAGTCAAATACAGGTTGACCAAACACGTCAGTGAGCGGATGCATCTGAAAGAAAGTGTGTCATTGATTGGGGGCAGTGTGGGCGATGCTTTTTCCAGGGCAAAAGCCTAGTTTCTCTTTGGACTTTGAGGAACTCTGTGTTTGTTTGATTCTGAAAATTTGAAAACTACAGGCAATGAAGGACACTTGAGTCTTCCGTAACCCCACCCCCCAAAGATACTGCTGCTAATTTTTCACAGTATCTCTTTCCTATAAATATATTTTACAGATTTCAAATCATTAAGTATGTGTATCATTTTGAAACTGTTCTTTTCACATAACATGTACTGAGGTAGTGCTTATGTTACTAATTTTATCAAAGCTATCATGTCATTTGCAGCATAGTATATTTTTTTCCATGCATATGATGGCGTTTATTAAACAGTTCACCTACTGTTGGACACTTAAGTTGTTACGTTTTTCAGTAACACAAATAGCACTTTTTTGTATATCCATGTAGTATGCATCTTTATGTGTGTATCTAATTTTTTCTCTGATAAGTGCCAGAAATACCACCTTGTTCAGGTGGTATTTCTACGCATTGCCATGCTATCCTACAGAAAGGTTTTCTTATATTATACTCCACTAGTAGTAAATAAGGGTGCCCATTCATTTCAACATACCTTAGCCAACATCCCATATTCCTTTTCTAAGTTGGGCAAGAGGGATGTCTGCTTTGTTTGGCACAAAAGACTCATTTTAATAAAACTTAAACTACAAATTCAAGCTAAGATTTTAGTTCTAAAATTCACAAGAGAAAGTCTAGAAACTATAAGCCCCTCCATATGCTTACAGTTGGAGGGCTTTTTTATTACTCTGAGTTGTATAGAGTTAGTTCCAATAGCCTCCACCATGTTAAACCTTTACTTCAGAGAAAAGGGCTATGATAAAATATTGAAAAAAAATCTTACCTTAATTTAAAAATTATGCCTCTATAATAGCTCTCCACGACATGCTCACACTTGATTAACTTTTCTTTTTCCCTTGATATTTAAGCTTACGTCTGCATATGCAGTAAGAACAAAAGTTCTGTTCTCAAATGATTAACGACTAGTCATTTCAATTCAGGTTATTTACTAATAGCACTGCAAAGTTCAACGGAAGCCTGGTTGAAATTCTGTCAAATTACGCACACAATGTCATCCTCATTATTATCTGAATTTCATAGTTAGGAAAATTTACAGCAAGATGCTTATTCCATAAGTCAGATAAATCCCCAAATATAGGGCCAACAGGGACCTTAGATATCACCAAATTCAACACTTTCATTTGATAGTTGGGCAAGAAATGGAAACTGCGATTGGTGGGGGCACGTGTCTCTGGGTCATTGGCTAGGGTTTTTTGACTGCAGATGGCTGCCTCTGAGGCCACACACCTTAGCCCCAGTCATCTGGGAGCTGAAGCATTTAGTATTCTAATCTCAATTCATAATCTTTGTTTCTGCTAGGAAGCACGCGTAAGAATAAAGTTCCTACTGGGTCCTTGATTATCCTTTCTAACTCCAACTTCATTCAATTTGTGTATGAACTAACAAATTGATCAGCCGCCTAAATCAATTGCCTTCCAAGAACCTAGAATAAGCTCTGTCATTTTGTCACACAGAAGCTGTGTGTTGTCTCAGATTCCAAATGAACGAAACTTGGCCTTTAGCAGGCTGGTCTCAAGAATAAATACCTACGGAAGAACTAACGGTTACACAGAGCCATGGTGTTATATATGTAAAGTGTTCTTTTGTTTGTCTGTTTTTCTTGCCAGATATCTGTATGCCCTGGGACAGAAGGTTTGGAAAAGATGGAAAAAACGTTACTTTGTTCTTGTTCAGGTCAGTTCATTTTTTACCTGTTACTTAATCACTCTCAGACAGGGGTTCTCAAACTTTTGTTTATTTGGGTTATATCTATCAGTATTCACTGTATTAGAAATTAAAACTGAACATTTTTTCAAATACTTCATTCATTTTAAAATGACAGTAGTAAATCCATTACATGGTAACACAAGGAAACCTTTTCATGTAAAATGGCTTTTCCAAACCAAGAAAGTTAGCAAATGAAATGCATGGCATTATTTTACAATGGTGCACATCTGTTGAGTGTTTGGCATAGCAGAGTGCGGCTGTGTTTTCATGTAAGCCCCTAGATTCAGTCTGTTGTAATATCAGGTGAAATGTAGCCTCTGGACAACTCCACTGTCCACCCATAAGAGAATAACTGTGAAAAGGGAGATGTTGTCTGAATATTATTACTAAAATAATTTTGGCCTCACAGTTCCCCCTGAAAAGATCTTGAAGATCCCCTGGATTACAGACCATATCCTGAGAACCCCTGCATCATTCTGATATGTTAGAGAATACCCCTAATGCATAGAAGCACTTACTCTTATACAGAAATGCCATATATAGTGTCTGGCAAAAGAAACACCCTAACCCCATAAGGCTTGTGTGTCTCTCATGAGATGGACAGAAATTTGAACATTTCAACTAAAATGTCCTATCATGTGCTTGAATGTGGTATTGTTATGTCACAGAATCTCATGCTTATGATTCCATAATAAAAGATTTGATATAGATTACCAGTTCATAAAAAGAGGCTTTACTTCTGCCAGGCCCTGTATGTCACTTATTCACATATTTGTCTTTAAGACACCTTGATTGCTAGATTTGTTTGTGATCGGATTCCAAATGTAGACAAATTACTGAAATAGACAACTTGACTGACCCTTTTTTTGAGCCGGGGTTATTTTTTGTTCTTTTTGAATAATAGATAACCTTTGCTCATAGAATATACTCATTAATTTAAGTTTACATTAAAGAATATCTTCCTAAGTAGTAGTCACTTCATTCTATGATAACTCCAAGCTATTTTATTCCCAATAAAATATATGAAAAGAGACCCACTCTTGGAATTCGTAACAGAAAACAGGCTTTAAAATCTCACTGATTCCTACCCACACAGTAAGCGAGTTTCTGTGGACTAAATCAGAATGTAAAATGCCGACAACAGAAAATTTATTTTCTGTCTTCCGGAAATATAGCCATTTGTCAGTTGCTGGATAAATTATGTGCCATCATGGCATGAAAAGTGTAAAAGTTTAGTCAGAATAGTTTTATCTGTATGGCAAACAGGCAGCCTGTATTTTTTGTGTCAAAAATGTAGCCTTACATGATTAGAACTGATATTTGATCAGCTAATTTAATAAGAGATAGATTCACGTGTACATCTGTTGATACAAAGCCCAACCATTTGCTTTTGGGTAAGGGTTCCTGTTTGGAGTTCTGGGTGATCTGTCTTCCAAAATCCACACCTTTGCGGCTCTTCTTTGGTTCCCAGGTTTAGTTTTTTTGCATTGGCTCAAGAACTCCAGCGCATTTACCAAGCAGTTTGAGTGTAGGTCTTCTGAACATTTTGATTTTATTCCCTTTTGTAGATGCCTTGCTCACTGATAATTAGACAAGTTTGTGCTCTTGACTTATCTTCATCAAGTCTTTCTGATACATTCAACTGATTGTTCATAGAAACATCAGCTGCTTTTACATAGTCATTTTTCATGCATTTATAGATACAGTCTTCTTCCATTCTATAATTTCACTAGCTTATGTTACTTCTGTGAACAAACCTAGATGGTTCTTAGTAAGCATAGTTTTATGAATAAGTCATTATGTATTTTTAAATTTCTCCCTTTTTTATAAGTTTGTTTTTTTAGAGAAGTTTGAGGTTCAAAGTTGAAAGGCAGATACAGAGATGTCCCATTTATCTCCTACCCCACACATGCATCACCTCCCTGTTATCAACATCATTTGGTACATGTGTTACCAAGAACGAACTGATACTGACACGTCATAATCATCCTAAGTCCATAGTTTACATTCTGGTTCATTCTTGGTGCCATATATCCTATGTATTTGCACAAATGTATAATGACGTGTATCCATCATTGTAATATGCAGAGTATTTTCACTGCTGTAAAAATCCTCTGTGCTCTGCCTATTCACTGCCCCTCACCTTTGGCAATCATGATCATTTTATTGTGTCCATAGTTTTGCCTTTTCCAGAATGTCATAGAGTTGGAATCATACAGTAAGCAGCCTTTTTAGATTGGCTTCTTTCATTTAGTAATATGCATGTAAGGTTTAGCCACAGCGTGAAAGCTCATACTCATTATGTTTTACAAAATGGATTGGAGAGTGTTCAAAATGATTTGGAGAATGTTCAAAATGAATTGGAGAGTGTTCATTAGAGTGGAGATCTGGTTAAGTGACTGTAAGCAAAAAGAATTTCTAATATACTGATTATTTTAATATGAAAATTAGGCTTTATGAGATCAGCCTTTGGAGATCAAATGATCACCTTATAATTTTGTCCAGGGGAGAGTCAAGGTAATAGTTTACTTCTTACTGGATTTTCTAGTGTTTGATCACATGAATCAAAAGTTATAGGCCAGTGTAGTTTTAACTATCACCATAACAGGGTTTAGAAATGAAAAAAGAATTCAAATACTTCAAGATCTTTAATTGGTATGTCTTTGAGGAACATTACCCATGTCCTTGGGGAGGTATAACTTCCTCCCAGTATCAAATATACTTTTAGTATTTTAAAAGGGGGAAGCCGGGATGGCTCATGGGTTAAGTGCTCACTTTACAGCCCCAGGGACCAAGGATTGAATCCCGGCCCCGGCCCGTGTGGACCCATATGCTGAACTGGGGAGTACCCCCAGTTCAGTTCTCACCAGGGTGAGACCCTGGCCCAGTTCCTGCCCTGTGCAGCCCCGCACCCACCTGTGGAATGAAACTATGTGGAAAAACCAATGATGTGCAACTATGGAGACTATTCTGGGCCCTCCCCCGTCTCTGTCTCTGTATCTCTCTCTCTCTCTGTAAAAAATAACAAAAATAAATCTTTAATATTTTAAAAGGCAAAATTCAATTTAAAACCAAAGTAGGTAAACCCATATATTTCATAATTAAAATTTAGCAAAAACACCCCCAAGCCATAATGCATTCACATTCATTCTACCTGAGATACCATCTTAAAATTTGAAATCATATTTAAGCAGCATATCTTTACCCAAATACAATAGACTCTCTGTTAATTGGAACTTAGCAACTGGCAAAAACATGTTCGAGGGTGCCCATTGCTTAAGTGCTGGTTAACGGAGAGTCCACTTACATTTATCTGCCATCTACCAATCCTCATGGGTGCCGGTTAACAGAGAGTCTACTCTATGTGTACATATGTACGTGCCTTGGCACAGGGCATCCCGTTCCCAAATGTATTGCGATATAAGCGCCAGTACTCTGGCATCTTTTCAAAGTTTTGAATATAGTCGAACCTTCCTTTCAATTCCACATGTATTGGGAAGACAAATTGAATGCCCCCGCTTTAACATCAAGATGGCTATGTATGGAGATTCAGCAAGAGTGACCCATTAGGAGGAACCCAGTTGTGTTGCTAGTATTTTAAAGACAGCTCTCATTTCATGGGCACACGGCTGGTAGGTCCGCACCTGCAGGCTGCGTTATTGCAAGGTGAAGGAGTCATTTTTTTCTAGGGAGGACGGTGTCCCCCTGCTGTGTGTGCTGCCGCCCTGAGCAGAATGGTGTTCTGGCGATAATGTGAATCCCATCACCACTTGTGAGCGTGTATTATATGAGTGATAGCGCTGGAGATCAGCCTTCAGCCCAGGAATTTATACTCATAAAAATTGATGGAGAGTCGGGGTTTGGCCAGCTGCAAAATCATTGTTCAAAGTGAACACTCGAGGAGCTGCTGAGGTGGAGAGACTTTTCAAAGACTCTTGCACAGACATGGAAATCAGCATTGAAAATAGAAAGTGATACTTGTTAAGGGGAGGTGTTTATTTTGCTTCTAAGGGAGGCTAGTTTGGGGCCCCGTTTAAATTCTTGAGCCACGATAGTTACCGCATTAAACAGATTTTTCAGGTTTTTAAGAGGCTGAATTTTTTTTTTCTTTAATGAAGGTAAATTTTGGTTCATGCCAAATATAAAGGACATGGATTTGGAAGAATATGTTTGAAATCTTACCAAAATTAAACTCATATATATGTTTCTTATTCATTTTTTTTCATGCTTATTTAGTGTTTTAGTATTCAATTTGGAGGCTGTCATTGGTATAAAGTACTTATGCCACTCATATATTTTAGTTCATTGGAATAGAACCATTTAATAACTTGAAAATTCTCTCTTTGCGTTTATGATTGAACCAAATTGAATTATTTCATAACTGTATGATTTGCTAGTCTATTCAAATAACTGTGTGCCCCCACGGTATTGCATTTTCTGTGTTGAATCCTAAAATTTCTGAATTGCTCACCTATTAATATAGTTATTGCTATATTTAATCTAATATTTGTTAATATTAAGCAATTATAGCCAGCATTTCTGTTAATCACTTTTAACACATTAGCTTATTTACTCCTCAGAATAAGGTATGTTTGAAGGTAGGTATTATGATCCTAATGTACAGATAAAATTGGTGTACGAAGGGGATATATCGTTTACCCAGAATTACGCAATCTCTATATGGTAGCATCAGGGACCCAATCCAGTTCTCTCAGACTCTAGAGATGAAGCTCCTGTTTCCTCTGTCATAGTGCTTTGGATCAATTGCTGCACACAGATACAGCTGATGTAAGACAAACAGATACAGGAATAATCGCTGTGGATCCTTAATTTCATGAGGTACAAAGCAGTGTTCCTATGTGAAAGAAAGAGCCAGTGAGAAATGGCTTAAATGTCCCAGGCCTCACTGAAGACCCCTGAACTGTGTGACATCACTAGAAACCAAAGTAGACATCAATACTGTTTTGGCCCTGTATCAAAGTGTTCACTGCTTGCTGCTGATGTGTCAGAATCATGACTTGAAGTTGCTGCAAACAACAGCAGGCTATCAAGACATGATGTTAATTACCTATCAGCTGAGTTGGCACCGGCTGTCAGCAATCAGCCACGCCACTGAGTGATCCGTGCATGCAGCAAACATACGAGAGGCACTGTGTTAGTGAGATGCTATCAGAATGTGCCTTCAACTTACAGAAGTGGCTGCACAGCCTACTGATATCTGAAATATTCAGCCCACATGGAGATCTGCAGCAGGCTGCTGTCACGTACTTGAGGATACTCCTGTGGGTCCATCTTAGGACGTCAGCTGATGTTTGCTTAGAGTAGTGTCAAACGAACACAAACATCGCTGTCAGATCCAAAAAATCATGGGATATAGTGGGCTCTCTAGCTTTATATATATATATATTTTTTTTTTTTTTTTGACAGAGAGAGAAGGGGGAGGGCCCAGAGCAGTCTCCATAGTTACACTTCATTGGTTTTCTGCATAGTTTCATTCCACAGGTGGGTGCGGGGCTATGCAGGGCAGGAACTGGGCCAGGGTGTCCGCATGGAGCTCACCCCAGTGAGAACTGAACTGGGACCATGCCCCAGTTCAGCATATGGGTCTGCATAGGCCGGGGCCATGATTCGATCCTTGGACCCCGGGGCTGCAAGATGAGCTCTCAACCCACTGAGCTATCCCGGCATCCCTAAGCTTTATATTTTAAATAGATTTAAAACTCACAAGTCCAGGCCCTGCTCCATGAGGGATAAAATTAAACCAAACAGAAATATTATGGTAGAAACTGAAAGGCAGCCAACTTGCTGCTTAATTCCTTCTAAGACTTTCCGTTTCCCTTAGAATTACGTAAAGAAGGCCCTGTGTACTCTACCCCCTACCTTGCTCTTTGAGGAGTCCTTGGCTTGTAATATTCTGTCCCCCAGGTTCATTGCAGTGTCAAGAACTGGAGTTTAGCAACTCCCAAGTCATCAACCCCAGAGGTACCTCAAGTAAATATACCATAGAGGTGTTTTTGTTTTAAGTGTAATTTCTGTGCAAATATGCCTTTGAATTAAGTGTCCTGCTTTTCTTCAATGCTGTTGATGTTTGGCTGCTCCATTATTTTGACTGTTTTGCTTTCATTTACCCCATGGTTGGCTCATTCTACCTTCTTATTTGGGGAATCGGGTCAAATGCCACCTTGAATGGGACTTTTCTGCCCACCTAACCTAAAGCACCTCTCAGTTCACTTCCTTTCACTGACCTTGTTTTATATTTTTCAGAGCCTTTTATTCTTTTTCAAAATCAAAATTATTCTTTTTTATTTAGATATTTCTCTTTTTTCACCTCTTTAACCTTTCTAGAATACCAGGGGTGCCAAAAAAAATGTATATACATTTTAAGAGATGTTACATGTGTATTACTTTTCAAAGTTGAATTGAATTACAGTAGCAATGTGGGATAATGATGTTTGCTCGAAAGATGGTGTTAATCAAATGAATGCTAGTGTCACCAAGTGACAGACAGGATGGTCAAAGCTAATGTCCGAAGCACAGTAGTCGTTCAGGGAGCACAAAACCATTTTGAAGTGGTATTTAAAATTCAAGAACGTTGTGGAAGTACAACAATGGAGGCGTGAGTCTGCAACAGAACCTCCAACATGCCTAACAATTGCACGCATTCATGATAAATTTTAGACACATGGTCAATTGAAATGGCACACGCCACAATACAAGTGGACACTGCGGTCAACATTGCTCAAGCAGCAGTTCACCATCATCAGAAGTGTCTAGACGCTGATGGTCACCACTCTGAGCACCTCTTGTAATTGCAGAAGTCAAACATGACTTGTATTCATCTTTTGTGATCGGTATGTATTACTACAATTTTAATACAGTTTTTTTCCTTTCTTACCGTGTGCATACATTTTTGGCAGCCTCTGTATATGCTCTATGAAACTAAGCCCTTGTCTTTCTTAGAGTTTCCTATGAGCAGCGACTAAATATTTGATAAATAAATGCATATATTTTACTCATTTTGAGCATTATTTTAGGAAGATTGTCTTTTCTCTTTATAATTTATAGACACCGATTCTTAACTTTCTAATGCCATTTGGTCAAGACAATGAGTACCGTATATATTCCCCAGAAATTCATCATGATCTTGCAGATATATTCATTTTCTGAGATTAAATTAAGCTCTGGGAATTTTTTTTAATAACTACCAACGCCTTTGGCCTCTGCCAAGAACATTTGCAGCACAGGCTTTCTAAGCGTTAATCTTTACTGAAATTAGGGGGTGGCAGTTGCTAAGCTGCCTGCTGCTGACATGATCCCTGCAGAAAGAGCACAACACAGAAACCTGAAAAGCTGTGGTCTCTGTAAACTTCCAGTAGCGCTCACACATGTGGGCATGGACAGGTGTTGAACAGGTGAGCAACGGAAAAGAAAATGGGAGGTTTCCCATCTAGACGCAGAAACCGCGTGGGAACCTCAGCAAGGTAAGGTGCTTAGTCAAAAAGAGTGGGACTGACACCTGATTTCATGCTACTAGCCTCAGACTGTACCCTGTGTTTTGCGGGTTCTCCGCAAAACCATTCTTTATGGAGTTATGAGGAGTTGATTGGGTTAAGGACATTGAATGTTTCTCATCGCTCTGTCTTTTCACTGAAAGGATTTTCAGGTGCAATGCAGGATATACACTTTGCAATACATTATATACACTTTGTTCAGTGATATATATGTAAGCTTATAGGTAAAAACAAATACTCGATTAGAAAACGTCAGACCACCTGTTTCTATATAATTCCCTGGCATGTGATGATGGGGCAATGTAGTAGCCACCAGACTGCCTCTAGCTAGGAGCACAGGGGACAGAGTGACTGACCCCAACCCCCCACCCCACCCCCAGTCCCAATATATCAGCTGCCTATTTGAAAATATTAGTGCCAACTGATATTGACAGTTTCTTCGGAGTGTATCTTCTCCAGATTACCTTTAATCTGGAGACTGGCTAGCAAGCCTGTTCCTGCAAAGTGTTAATTAACACTGTTCAGAGGATTCACTTGAGTGTACACTGCCGGTTCCATTGTAGGGTTTGCCTCCGGAATGTGAGTCAGCACGACCTTGCAGAAGAAATGGGTGGAAGTTCTTAGGGATAGTAGGGGAATAAAAGGGAACATAACATGCAGCCTCATTTTATGCAAATAGAACTGGGAGCAGGTGCATCCAAAGACATTATTCATAGTGAGTTGCTTCTGGAGCCAATATATTTGAAAGTCACACTGCCCATTTTTTCATTGTCTCCTGGGTCAGATTTCCTAATCATCAGCAACAGCTCTGTTACGTTGGTATTTGGTTTCTCTTCCATCTGCACTCTTCTTTAAAATTCTAGAGCCAGTTATCTACGCTGAATTTTGGGTCCACTGGGTAACTTCAGAGATATGAAAATTAACAAAATATTCAAAGAAATACAAAATCAAGCCAATGTTTAATCCTCTGTCATTGAATTCACCATGGCTTCAGAAAATCAGTGACTCCTCTAAACTGCACGTTTTTTGTTTTGCGGTTTTTTTTTAAATCTCTAAAGATCTTAAAATTCTGTATATCTACCCTGTTAAGAAATAATTGTGGGGAAAAGCCGGGACGGCTCAGCGGGTTGAGCGCTCGCTTTGAGGCCATGAGGACCGGGGGTCGAGTCCCGGCTCCGGCCCAGGCGGGACCCACGTGCTGAACTGCGGAGTTCCCACAGTTTGGTTCTCTAACTGTCTCTGTCTCTGTCTCTCTCTCTATCTGTCAAAAAGTAAAATAGAAATAACTATGCACTGAAGACAAAAAGATAATTTCTCTCTATAAATGTGAAAAGATAAAAAAAAAAAAAAAAAAAAAAAAAAAAAAAAAAAAAAAAAAAAAAAAAA
>PVKE010006339.1:11348-32242 GCA_004027555.1 Craseonycteris thonglongyai | reverse complement strand
TAAACACGTAGCCTTTGACAGGCTAGATCTTAAATGGCAAGCACATTGTTAACGTTTTAGGTTGGTTACACCTATCAAGTATAGGTTCTTTAATGCGTGACAACATATGAACATGATTTATGTAAAGAGCTCTAGAAATTAGTTCATTTTTTTTCTTTGTTTCAAGAGAACAATAATCTTAAAAATACACATTAAAATGTTGAGGGCTATCCAGAAAGTATCCAGCCATGTAATAAGAAAAATAGAGGCATTTATGGCTGGATTTTTTTTTTCTGGATGGCCCTCGTGTATTTTCAAGATAATAGCCATTAGAAATAGAGGGAGTGATACCTAAAACTACATTTTAGAGGCATTGATGTTCTTTCTTCTCTTCCTCAGTTTCTTGTTCGTTTTATATTCATTCAACAAGTATCTTCAACAGCATAGTCACTGTATTCTTAATGGAAACAAAGAAACTATGAGAGTGGGGAAACCCAGGAAGAGAAAGAACCTGAGGAGGCTGGAAAACCAAGACACAGAAGTCAGCAGTCCTTGGGACATTCACAGTATAAAAGCGTGAGGCCAGGAAATCAGGCCCCAGAGCAGGTGCCTTCTTACTATTACAGCAGCCAATGGCTTGTGTAACACAAATGGAATGCTTCTTAGAAGCCATAAAGGATAGAGTGAGAAAAGGATGGTTCCCTGACAGCTGAGTTTGCTGTATTAGGGGACCCACTGCATAGCCAGCAAGCATTGTGTTCGGTACTCAACGCCAGTTACCTCTAATTCTCTGGAAACACAGGAACGATCTTGATTGTTGTCTCTGTGTTACAGAAAATCAGACTGAAGCATAGAAGGGTTAATATGATTTACCCAAGGTCTTGTCAAGGATAAGTTGAGAAGAATAAGGATAAGTAATTGAGGGGTAACTGGAAATGAGGCTTGTGTTTGAAATGGCAGACTCGTGTGCTCAACCTGGCTGATCCCCCTTCACGTTCTATTGAAATACCTTCATATGATTGTCTTCAAAGAGTTCTTTTCTGGCCACATTATTAAAGATAGACCCCCTTCCATGCCGTTCACTTGACTCTGCTTTATTTTTCTTCAGAACAACTCACCACCCAAAATTGTTTTAGGTACTTGTTTATTGTATTAATAATTCAGTGTTCTTTATTCTAACTGTGAGATTGATTTTTTTTTCTTTTTTTTTTTTCTGATTCTGATGCTGAGAGCATTGTTGCATTGCATCCTCGGGCCCATAAAAATTTACTGTAGATGCTCAGGAAGTGTCTGTTGAATGAATAGGTAAGAAGGAGGGGGGGGGAAATACCCGTAAGAACACAGGGGAAGATACAAACATTGTAAATGCACATGAAACTAAAGTCAGTTATGTACCATGCTGGCCAGCAAACAACAAAGGACTAATTCCCAGACCTCTAAAGGATAGTCAAAGACCATATATGTTTTCCAAAAAGACCAGGTAGGAGAGAGGACTCATATCAGTCTCGCAACTATTTTGCTAATATGTCCCTTAAAATAATTTTGTAGAATCAGAATCAGGAGGTGGGCACATAATGCGATGCATGGGTGATGTGATGTGGACTTGTACACTGGGAAACTATCTAATTGTTACCAACCAATGTCACCCCATTAAATTTAACAATAATAATAATAATAATTTTGTACAACTAGAGATCACCTGTAAACTTTTCATCATAAATTTAAATAGTTGCAATGAAGGCAGCTTCTAAAATAAAAATACTAAATCAATCATAGATATGCCCAATTACAGGAAATAAATACATTAGACTCTCAGTTAACCAGCACCCATGGGGATTGGTAGATGCCAGATAAGTGTAAGTAGACTCTCTGTTAACCAGAAATCAAGCAACTGGAATTCTGAAGCAATCGGCCAGTTGCTTGAGAGTACCAGTTGCTTTGAGTGCAAGTTAGTAAAGAGTCTACTGTATTATCTTCTTGATCACACTATCACGCCTCTCTGCAATTAAAAAAAAAGTTAAAAATAAATACTGGTAATAATAAAAGAAAAGAATCTATAGAATTGGACTCAAAAGTATGTGAAAACCTAACCCCCAGGACCTCAGAATGTGATCTAATTTGGAAACAGTGTTGTAGATGGAATTAAGACAAAGTCATACAGGAGAAGTGTGGACCCCATTACAGTGTGGCTTATAAAACGGAGGGAGTTTGGGGACAGATGTAAGTAAATGGAGAGCACCATGTGAGATGAAGGCAGAGGTGGAGCAGCTGCCTCGATAAGCCATGGTGGCCAGAAATTCCCAGCGAACCCCTGGATGGTAGAAACGGGACTTGGAACAGCTTCTCCCTCGCAGATATTAGAAGAGCCAACCTTGCAGGTACTTTTCTTTTAAGCTTCCCACCTTCAGGACTGCAAGACAACACATTTCTTTTGTTTAAGCCAAATAAATAAGTAAACAAACCAAAGAACACAGATAGTAGACCTGGAGAATAACTTAAGACAGACAATAAGCCCCTTTTCCTAAAAATAGGTTTGTAATTCTCTCTTTTTATACAAAATGCCCATATTCAGGTTCCTTTGTCTGCGTTTGAACAAACCAGGTCAAACTACATTATCTGAAGAAAAATAAAACAGTGAAAGAAAAAACCAAAAACAAACAACAAATGTATAGCAAGAAGGCTTTAAATATTAAAAATGTTTTTTATATGGAAATACCAGGGCAGTCTGGAAAGCATTCGCCCGTGTAACAGCTCTCATTATATTGGCAATGGCTGGATTTTTCTTCCGGCCAGGCCTGATTATTGCAGCTACATGTAGCAAACAGCTTATGAATCAAACCATATAAATATGGGACAGATTTTAAAAAACAGCTTTTAAACAAACAAAGAAATTTATTGGAAATGCCTTTCATGATGAGCTGAATATGGCTTTTCTTCCCAATTTATCTGTATATTAATATTATTCTAGAATGAGCAAGAGTTTCTCATTCTTTTGTTTGCTATGTCATTATTTTATAGATGTAGGCATGGAGTAACCTGGCTCATCTAAATAAGTAGCTGGAAAGAGTGTTGTCACAATAGTGTCACTCAGTTTTTCAAATGTTCGTTAATTCTTGAGTTAGCTGCCCCAAACATGTAGTGATATAACGGCAATTATTCTTAATATTCTGTCATTTTATGACTATACTTGATCCTTTCGTGGTTTTGCTGAGAGCGAAGAAGAAGAAGAAATAGGTGAAAACCACCCAACTTAAAAAATCTTTTGTTTTGCCTCTGAGTATAGAAAACCAGACAATGGCAAGTGGAAAAACTTCTATCCCTGCCTCACTCCATGAACGCCTGCTAGAAAATGAGAATTGCGTTGGAGAGAGCTGTTCATTTCTACTTGCTCTCCAGCCTGAGAGTGGAGACGTAAATTCTGTCAGTAAGTGGGAGACTCAGGGGAATCGATGGGGATTTCCCGTCACTTGGCGAATATCAGACCTTGAAAGATCAGTTTGTTCAAGGACAGATAAATGTGGGGAGGTTGTACTGATGGAGACCTATGAGGAGATTCTATAATATTAAAAACAAATATATTGATTTGATGTTTTAAATAATTTATTAGAAGCATGGACTCTGTTGAAAAGTTCGTACAAATGAGATGAGAGTTGAGTGAGGTTAATAAAGATCTGACCAAAATAAGACCGTAAAACTTAAAAAAAAAAAAAAATGCAAATTGATGTCCACATTTTAGGCAGTCGTGTCCAAAATGAGCACCCAGTGTAAGTTGATGTCAGTAATGTAGAAGATAAGAGAGATGCTCTAAAAGTCTGAAATGGAAATTGTACTCATAGTGGCAAATGTTAAGGAAAGAAAGCAATTGTCCACTATAACAAAGGATCTGCTCATCTAAGTGGGAAGAGGGGAAAAAACAGATAAACAGGGCAGAAGTAGCAAAGGTAACAATAAAAGGAAAAAAACAATAAAGAAAACATTTGCTGATATTTTTTTAAATAGTGTTACGATAAAGAGACTTCCTACATTTCAGGAATTTTAGTGAGACGAGATCATCATCCTAACATTTCTTCCAAAAATGTTTCCAATTAAAAATACGGATGTGACCTCAAATAGCTCCTTAGTGCGCAACTACAGAAGCCAAGGGAGTCATAGCTATGGAGAGTTGATGGGAAATGGTGTGACTTGAGGGTTTAGTTCACATCGAAGAAGTTGTTCATGGATAAAAAATCACTGGAAAGATATTTTCATATACATGGAGATTCGGAAATTATACAGTTCACCCTCCTGAGAATATTTAAAGGGGAACTGCTGATATTTGAGAGATGAATGAGTATAGTCTAGAAATGTGACGCTTATAATATTAAAGAATTAGAGTAATGATAAATATAGCTAAATCTAAATTACTGTTATAAAATATTTTGACTCAATTTCTAAAATATGTTAAAGACATAAGGTAATTAATTATAAAAAAAAAGTAAGAAACTCCAGATTTTGTCAAAGAAAAAGAGTGGAGCCAATAAACACAAGCTATATTTCTCAAATTATATAAGAGAGTCAAAAATGAATTTGTTTTTTAATAAATAGTGTGAACTGTGTTGTTCAAAACTTTTAAAGTATTGAATAAACTGGTGTAGAACAAAAATAGGATGCCAAGAGAATTTCAGTAACCATGTAACAGAAGAGAGCAAAAACAAAAAATATATCCATTTTTACTACAAATGAGTTAAATGGACCTATTAGCAGTCACATTCTCAGAATGGTATAAAAATAAAAATCCCTATATATAGTGATTATACGATATATACCATGAACAAAAGGAAAAACACACACACACAAAAATAGGATGACAATATTAACATCAGACTCAGCAAATTTTAAGAGAAGTACTAAACACATCAAATGTTAAAGATATAATCAACAATTACTATAAAAAATAATGGTGATTTATTGACTACATACCTGAGAGAAGATAAATAATAAAGGGATAAAGACCTCGAATTACTTGGTCTTTAATCCACTTTTCGTTCTGTCCGTACCCTTAGTAGTCTTTGAATAGCGATTCCTACAGATACCTATATATGTTACAGCTATCTTAAAAATAACTTGTCCAGAAATTGAGAGGTAATTGCCTTGTTTAGAAATACGTTTGTTTTTAAGTTTCAGACTGTGAATTATAAAATAATGTAGTGTATTGGAAGGAATACCTAACCGAATTGAGAAGCCCTGTGTTCTAGACTTGAGGTGACTGTTTCGTTCTGGGTGACCTTGGGAAAGTCATTTTCCTCCTCCATGAACTTGGGAGTTAAAATCATGATCTCAAGGGCCCAGAACCCCTATCCCTCAACACCAGTGTGTTTCAGATAATAATCTAATGTTTTCTTTTCAAGGAAGCTTAGCTCTGGGTTCAACTCTTTGTGGTTTACTTAGACTTGAGTCCTCTAGATATCATAGTCTCTAGTTTCCAAATTTATTCTCTTAAGATCCTCAGTGCATCATTTAATCCATAATTCTATCACATGTAACAATATCCAGTTGGTTCATTTTTAACTGATTAAGTAAATAATCTTTGTAGAACATTAAGACGTTACTATCAAAACATTAGCAGGTTTTGAGAGAGACTGTGATTTATAATAAGAACTATAGATAGGCGTACTGGGGGAGAGATCGTGGGTTCTGGGTCCAGTTCTAGACCGCCACAGTAAAGTGAGTAGTGTGATAAAGCGAGTCATGATCCTTTTGCTGGTGGGGGTGGGGAGGGTCTTGCTTTCAATTTGTAAAAAAATACCACATCTCTTGGCTTCTGTTTTGAGTTAGCCTCACTTAAACATGATCATGATTCTCAATTTTTGCCAGTATTTCAGAACCTTGAAATACAAAGAACCAAAATTATCAACTACAGCATATACACATGATTGAGGTAGTCTGTAATTCTGACATTAAAAAATAGGTAATGGTGGGGAAGCGGGGATGGCTCAGTGGTTAGGCGCTCACTTTGCAGCCCTGGGGACCGAGGATCGAATCCCGGCCCCGGCCTGAGTGGACCCATGTGCTGAACTGGGGAGTGCCCCCAGTTCAGTTCTCACCAGGATGAGACCCCGGCCCAGTTCCTGCCCTGTGCAGCCCCGCGCCCACCTGTGGAATGAAACTATGTGGAAAAACCAATGATGTGCAACTATGGAGACTGTTTTGGGTCCTCCCCCTTCTCTCTGTCTCTGTATCTCTCTCTCAAAAATAATAAGTAAATCTTTAAAAAAAATAGGTAATGAGCTATTTAGCTTTATTTATAATCTAATTAAATAGCAATAACTATGTTTAAGGACAAACTGTTGAGTTTGTTTTAACTATTTTTCCTGCTCCATTATTCCTACTCAAGAATGTTCTATAGACACGAATGTGAGGGGGCAGGGAACAAAATTTGAGTCCTTTTGTAATGGCTGTCTTGTGACATATCCCTGATATATCTGTATCAACCTGCCATCATTTGAGTTCTGATCTACTATTTTATATGCAAAAGACATCCAAAGTTACCACTGACACGAAACACAACCTAAAACAACCAAAATTTGTGAATAGCTGAGGCTGAAGGCACTTCTCCATTTCAGTGAACAGGGAAAGTCTGTGGGACAGAAAGCAGGTGGCATTCAATGTATTAGCGATACTGGATTCTTCTATCATGTGGTAGACAGCACCACATGCTTGCAAGGACCCTCAGTCAAAACTCATCAGTATTTCCAAAACACATCCCATTCCTCTTTTGCTCCTGGGAGATACATTAGCAATCTTATTAGATTCTTCACTTTGAATTATCTCCCTGTCTTAATCCTTGACCTATTAATGCTTCAAAACACATTAAAACAACAACTAGTTCTTTCTCTGCTATTCTCCTTATGCTGATCAGGCATTTAACATTCTTTTAAACATAAGACTTATTTTTCTTCTCCTACTTGGTGTGATAAGGGTTTATAAGTGAATATAAATTATGTCATGATGTTGAACAAATTCAGTGAGAAGATGAGGGGAAGAGAGATGGCATAAAAGGAGACAGAGGAAAGTAAAATTTTCATGGGGAGAATGTTGATGGTTCAAAAGGATGTCATTTTCAACCTCTCAAATAAAACAATTCTTACCATTAAAAAAAAAAAATGCCACATCTGTGAAGCACAGGAAAGAAGCGCAATAAAAGGTGTGTTATTCTCCTTGGTCTTCATTGCCATTCTGGCCCAGAACTTCTAGAACAAACCTTGGAATGTTTTAAGTACTGAGAGTGACAAAGACATCTTTTGTTATGTGAATGAGGTGACTTCTAGCTGCCCTTCCTCTAAGGATGGAGACTGGTTGCCAGAAGAACCACCCTTGTGATTGAAGGTTGGAATGTTCAGTCCCACCCCGCTGACCTCGGCTAGATTGAGTCACTAGTAGTAGGCCCAAAATCTAATCAGTCATGCCTGTGTGATGAAACCTCCATACAAACCCCAAAGGCAGGTTCTGGAGAGCTTCCGGGTCGGTGAACACATGGCAACAGGGGAAGAACAGGACATGTGCATTTAGCCATACCCTATCCTATGCGTCTCTTCCATCTATTGTAACTGTTCCTCAGTTACAATCTAACATGATAAACCAGTAATTCGGTGCGTGACATGTTTCTCTGAGTTCTGTGAGCCTCTCCAGCAAATTAACTCAGGAGGGGAGAAAGTCACAGGAATCACTGATGCATATGTAGCCAGTGGGTCCATCAGAAGTACAAGTAACTGCTTGGACTTGCAATAGCCTTTGGGAGTACAGTAGGGTGTTGTGGGAGTGTCCATTCTGTAGCTGTCAGTCAGAAGCACAGGCAACATCCTGGGCTTGGGACTGGAGTCTGAAGGGGTGGGGAGCTGGGGGTGGGGGACAGTCTTGTAGGAGGACTTAACCCTTAGCCTGTGGACTCTGATGCTATCTCTGGGTAGATTGTGTAGAATTTAATTAAGTTGTGGGACACCCAGATGGTGTCCAGAGCAGTGCTTATTGATGTGGACCCTCTACCCTCCAAAACACACACACACTCACACATTCTGGATTTGGGTCCAGGAACCTAAAATCACTTACATTTAATAAAAGTTTTAAAACATGCATGGGAAGTATAAACAAAAAGTATTTCCCATGGTGATTACCTCTGAAAGAGAAAATGAAATGGATTTGATTGTGTGTGTGCATTAACTGTAACTGTTCTTAAAAAGCAAACAAAAGAATCTTAAAGCATGCGCGCACACACACACACACACACACAAGAAGTTATGATTCAACAAAGCTGAATAGTGGGAATATACATGATAGTACATTGTGCCTTTGTTTATGTTTGAAATATTTTTAAATATTTTAAAGATAATCCTATGCTAAATCACTTTATAAAAGAAGAATAGTGGGACTTTGGACTAAGTTATTGTCCTTAAGCAAGACAATGAGCTTCTTTTTAGAATAGATAATAGCATGTAATGTTATTGTTTACCATTCACTATCCCCCCCCTAAAAAAAAAAACCTACAATCATATCTTTTTACACAAGGAAACCGAAGCCTTCTTTAATAACAAACCCCCTCTGGGAGCCACTGGGTTTTATCTTTAAGCCTGAGGCGTAGGCAGGTGAAAAAGTAAATTTATTGACCGTCTAGGTCGGAGATGAGGAAAGAAAAGGAAAACCTAGGAGTAGCAAGAACCACAGGTTTCTCAACTTAGCGGCCTCACCCTTACCAAACAAGGCTTCATTTGCTCTTCCAAAAGGAAAACAACTGTACTTTTTTATTAAAAATAACCCATAATCTTTGGGAGAAAACACTCACTGAAAAATTTTTTAAATGGCCTACAAATCACCGCCCATTAATAATCACTAGTAATATTTTATTATGTGTCCTTCTATTTATGTGTCAGTGTAGTGTTTACCCAAAAAGCACACTCTACATTTTTGTTTGTAACCTATGCCTTATGTTATCTTAGAAATAGTTCCATGTTCAGGAAAAAAAAAATTAATCGTTCCTGTCTCTTTTATGGCTGGATAGCATCATACAGTGTGTAACCAAACCACAGTGGGTTTTTCTAGCGTTTCTGATATGCAGTGCTGCAGTGAACACAGTGCACGTGCGTGTTTGAATATTTGTTCATTTATTTTCTTAGGATAAGTTTTTAGAAGGAAATGGCCTTGATCAAAGAGACTGCGTAATAAATACTAAAGCTTTTGCTATCAGTCAGGGGTCTACCGAAAGGCTAGCAGGCAGGTGACTCACACAGGAGGCAGAATTTTCTTCCCTCTTGGTAACCTCAGTTTGTGCTCTTACCTGTCACCCCATATAGGTAGACATTAGCTCTTTGTTAAGTACGTATTTTGCTTACATCTTCTCTTAGCTTTGTTACTTTTTTCACGGTGTCATTAGGTGTAATTAGGAAAATGCCTTAATTTCAACGTAGTCCATGTAATCATTTTTTCTTTCATAATTAGCTTTCTTTTTTTAGTTTTAAGTAATCTTTGTCTACTGAAAGCTATTCTTATGCTTCCTTAGTTTCATTTATCCTTAAAAGTAGAAAGGGACATACTTGTAATTCACAATAACCAAAGTGTTTCTCATGGAGTCCTGTGTGGTGGGACATTTTGCAAGTTAGATCTTTATGAACCCCAAGACACTCTTTTCTCCTGTGGGGAACAGCATTTCCCCTACCCTGTTTTGGAGGAACTTCTAAGAGCCGGCCTGTTGTAGCATTCAGCTTTTTTTGGTGTTGATGTGAGCTCTTGACCCAAACTGGACTAATACTGGTACTTTTTGTCGGCCTTTGGCCACAGTAATTGCTCCCAATATGGCCTTCTAACCCAAGTGGGGAACAATCAGAGGAGTGACTATGGAGATGTCCACAGCTATGGGTCTAGCTGTTTAAGACAACAGCACAAGAACACGAAGCCAGGTCCACAGAAGCCGCAGAAGGCAACGACATCCTTCCACCCTACACCTTCCTGTGGGTTTGGTGTGGGGGCCGGTGAATTCCCAAATTTGATTCTTGTTGTTGTTGTTTTTTACTTTGGTTAAAAGTCCTAAAATATGCTTTAAAATGTGGCTCTGTTAACATATACGTTTGAGAATGTTCCAAATATATCTCACTCTTAGAGATTCATAGTGTACCTGAGCGTACTAAAGGACATAAGAATGTCTGCCGTGGAAGAAGTCTGCTTACTCTATTTAACCCAGTGATTCCCAACCTTATCTTCTACATGAATACTTTTTCGTGGTGCTTCTATTCACATCTCATAGAATCTTGGCCAGCAGATGACAGATTTGGGAAATGCTGGTCGTAAATAAATGAGAGGTGCTCTAATCTTGAAGCGAGGTTTTCAGAAGTGCTGATGTTTAATATTTGATATACAGACAATATTGTTTTTTATTTGGATGAAGAGTTTTCTGATAAGGAAGATCTAAAAGAGGAATTTGATGCTATCCATCTGCAAACTTTTTTCTCATGCAGGTGAGCCAGTACACGTTTGCCATGTGCAGTTATAGAGAAAAAAAGTCCGAACCACAGGAATTAATGCAGCTTGAAGGATACACTGTGGATTATACTGATCCCCATCCAGGTAATTTGAATCACCTAACCAGCCAATCGTGTATTCACGAAATTCTCATACCGGTAAATATCCTGTGTCTGTTCTGTATTTCAGTCTCCACTCAACAAATGGAGTGCGTATTTCACTTACATACCTGAACAAGACTTTATGAAATTCAGATGGTATCTTTTTGAGGACTACTTAGTTTTAGCCATAACTAATCATGTCTCTTAATCTAAGGATGAAATATGTGAAAGTGTTTATAATAGAAAAATTATATGAGAAATATCAGCGCTTACATAAGCTACTTTACTGGAAAGAAAAGAAAGATAGGACACAGAGATAGGGAAAGAAATGGCAAATAAATTACTATATATTCTCTCACTTTTCTCCCAAACACCACATTCTTGTACTTCTCTCCTGCCTTCTATATTAATACTTGGTATAGTACTAGACACTTAGTATCTAAAGTTTGTGAAGCTATGTGTGAATGAGAGAATATGTGGAGATTAGTGAAACTGATAAAGTGATATTAAGAACTATAGGGGAAGCCAGGATGACTCAGTGGGTTAAGCGCTCACTTTGTAGCGCTGGGGACCGAGGATCGAATCCCGGCCCCGGCCCGTGTGGAACCATATGCTGAACTGGGAGCTCCCCTAGTTCAGTTCTCTCTCTGTCTCTGTATCTCTCTCTCTCTCTCTCTCTCTCTCTCTCTCCTCTGTCAAAATAAATAAATAAAATATATATTAAAGAACTATAGATATTAATAAGTATAGAAATTAAGAAATATATAGAAATTAGAAATAGAAATTTGTGATCACATTCATTAATCAGTCACTTAAAAGTGCAAAATACCTTCTCTGTGAAGGAATTTTGCAAAAGATAAAATACCACATAGGATACAGGTATCATTTTTGCCTTATCTGTGTTTTCTGCTAAACTTCTCATATATTTCCCCTGCATATAGAATGAGAAATACTCCAACCAATGAGCACTTTCTTCTTTAGTGTGAAATAGCAGACTATACTATGCATTTCTGTCAGATAGGTTTGTATGTCTTGCCAAATGCAACTATGTCATGAACTATTTCCCTACATTATTTTTAATTTCCAGAGTGACTAGAAATGTAAACCTTGCTCTTAGGTTTTTTTCCTTCAATTCTTGGATGGTGGGTTTGATCCTCAACTAAAGATGATTTAAAGCTTTGAGCTGCTAATGTCAAATCAGTTCTTTCCCGTGAAACCATTTAGTGAATGAAATTGAAATCTGCCACTTATGTAAGTTTCTAATGATGTCTTTCTTCCTCCACAGGCCTCCAGGGTGGTCAGATGTTCTTCAACGCTGTTAAAGAAGGAGACACCATTATATTTGCCAGCGATGATGAACAGGATCGAGTATTATGGGTTCAAGCCATGTATAGGGCCACAGGTCAAGCATATAAACCCATTCCTGCAATTCAGACCCAGAAGCTGCATCCTAAAGGTGGAAGTCTCCCCACAGATGCTCAGCTCAGTAAGTTTTGTTAAAAAATAATTGGATTATCAGTTAATAACCCTAATAAGGTATATGATTGTCTGAAGCAATTTTGTTCAGTATTACAATTTTCATCCTTAACTGATTCCTAATGGAATAAAAATAGTTCATATTAATAGGCATGGAATTCGTTATCTGATTTTTCACACAAATCAGAGTAAATTTTTTCCAGTCATGAATGTGCCAAGCACAGTAGGAACTCTGAGAATCTCAAGAGCGTATCGGAAAATTCTCCAAAGCTGCTCAAAAGAAATTTTATGTTTTACTTTTTTTTGAAGATTTATTTTGTTATTTGAGAGAAGGGGAAAGAGAGAGAGAGACAGTGGGGAAGGCACAGAGCGGTCTCCGTATCTACACATCACTAGTTGTAACCTAGTTTCATTCCACACAGGTGGATGTGGGGCCACGTCCAAAGGGGGGCCCCTCCCATGTGGGAGGCGAGAACCCTTGCTGCCTTCCCAGCGACTACCAGTTCAGTTGCCCCACAATTCAGCACATGGGTTTGCATGGGCCTGGGCTAGGATTCGATCCCCTGACCTCATGGCTGCAAGACAAGCACTCAGCCTGTTGAGCTATCCTGGCAGGCATACCAAGAAATTTTATTTAACTTATGTGCCCTATAGAAACAGAAAAAGTATTGCAAAATCAAATTGGCCTTGATAGGACTTTAGGATACCAGAATAATGAAACATCACTCTATAGTTGTTCTTAGTAACCCAGAAGAATAGTACTCATAGGGCTGTTTTACGTCATAGTTTGATAAAAAAAAAAGAGTAAGTCATCAGTCCAACTTACTTTTTCTAAAGACCTGAATATTCATGTCATTTTCTGCATGCTAATTTGCATCCTCTGAATTGACAAGTGATTAATAAGAGATTATGTAATAATGATAGAAACATATTGAAGCATAGCTTTCATAATCATTAGGCCAAGTGTTCTCACTTGTTACCCTCCTTTGCGAAACTTCTCTGGTTACTCCTGTAATAAATCAGTTCGTTTGTAACTTTAGGCTCAAGTTGTGACTTCAGTGAGCAGCCCCCTTCCACTCTGAAAATTGTTCTTGAGGGGCATACATCTTGACACATTATTTTACTCTGCTTTTTATGCATCAAAGAACTGCCCTCTTTCCTTTTTAGGCATGCTTCTGTGTCTCATCTGGGCATCTTAGACAAAGACGCTTTAAGGCAGATAATTAAAGATGCACCATGAGCTCAACTTCAGTCCCTTTCGTGCTTTAGGATTTGAAGTATGTCTTCAAGATCACAGCCCGTCTTCATGTGATATTATCACTTTGTGTGCAGCATATGGCCCTTACAACAGAATGATCCATTTCTCCTCTCCTGTCCTGACCATTCTTGTCATACAATTAACTTCTGCTTCTGTTGGAAATCCCACAGTACATTGCTATTATTATTATTGCCTTAATCGATTACCTTTTAAAGCAATGTAAATAATATGAGAAAATGTTCTATACTTAACTCATGTGGTTATATACAAGGTCTGGCAGAAGTAACACCCTTTTAAAGTAATATAGTATAAAAGGACATGTTGTCTTAGTAACCATAGTGACTTGTTACCAAGATTTGGTGTAGATTACAAGCTTCTAAAAAGGGGGGCGTTACTTCTGCTGACCCTGTACTTACCCATTCTGGTGCACTTCATTCTCTCGTAGAGATAATCTTACTTCTTGATGGACTTTCTTTGACTTTTCTTACAGTTCAGTTCTTATGCCGGTAAATTTTTATTTGTATATAAGAAAGTCTTCACCATTTTTGTGAAAACTTTTTATTGTTTGAGATAAGACAGAGGGAAGTGGGGAGGACCCAGATCCATCTCCATAGTGGCACATCATTAGTTGTGACATGGTTTCATTCCATGCAGGTGAATGAGGGGCCCCACAGGGTGGGAACTGAACCTGAGGCCTCCCACGTGGAAGGCAAGAACCATCACCGCTGAGCTATCCCAACCGTTAGCAGTTGCGCCACAGGTCAACAAATGGGTTTGCGTGGGCCAGGGCTGGGAAGTGAACCCCAGACCTCGTGATTTTGAGGCAAGCACTCAACCTCTAAGCTATCCTGGCCTCCCCGAAAGATTTTTTTTTTCTTTTGTTACTTTAAAGATTTTGCTTCACTCTGTTTTTATTATTTTCTGATGAGAAATGTGCAATGATTTTTGTTTCTTTCTTTCTACATCATGTGCCTTTTTTTCTGTCTGCTGTAAAGATTTTCTCTTCACTGGTTTTGAGCAGTTTGATTATGTTGTGCTCTGGTGTAGCTTTCTTCATGGAAATGTTTTTTGACCTTGATTCTATAAAACACATTTACAGTTCAATTACTTGAAAACAGTCTAATCCTTTTAGATTTTGCTTTTAAGTTTTGTCAGGTTGGGAACAAACAAGTGTCTTAGTCTATGATTCATTTTCCCCACTTGTGGACCCAGCTTCTCCTAGGGACTCTAACAGATGACCCCTGAATTTTGAGGTTCCATATCGTGACTGTTGGGAACAACTGCTGTCCCAGGCTCTGTGAGTTTTGCACAGTATCCCTCCAGGTAGTTGCTTCACCTGCATGAGGTGGTTAGTACTGTATTCAGCTGAATTCCCAAGGGGTTGGAGAAGGAAACGGTACCCTTCTCTGCAGACTCCACTGTCTTGGCTTTCCAGAACTGTCAGCTCTATCGTCTCACCTGAGGGAGACCAATGACTCTTCCTGGGTGCTTGTTGGCTGTGCCAAAGCTTTGAAAGGGTCTCTGGGCATCGGTGGGCAAGCTCAAGGGCTCACTTCACTTGTTTCCCATCTCTCAGGAATCACCCTCCCAGGTTGCTTTATGTCCCGTGTTTTAGGAACTGTTCTTGCATATAGATTTTCCTGTGTTTTTAGTGTTTTCAGGTAGGATGGTACATCTGTTTTTAGTTATACCACCCTGGCCAGAAGCAGAATGATTGTTTCTCATAAATTAGAGTGAGATTTCTCAGCATGGGCACGCAATGTTTTGAGCCAGATAATTCTTTGTTTCAAGAGTTCATGGAAGGTGTGTCCTGTGTATTATGGGATGTTTATCATCATCCCTGGCTTTTACCCTCACGTGCCAGTAGCCACCCCTCTCTCCACCCCATCTATGTCTGGCCACCCCAAATATCTCCAAACATTGCCAAATGCTCCAGAGGGCAGGGTTGAAGATGGGAAAGAAACACCCCCATTTGTGAACCATTGAGTTGCAGTGACTTGAATATTATTATTTTTCAAATGACTCACTTACTTGCTGTTGACATGGCAAATGTAAGGAATACCCAGGGAGTGTGCTGAGTTCAGGGATATCTCCTTGCACACAGGCAGGAACTGTAGTCAGGAACTGCAGACCTGGAAACGTTAAGACCCCCGTACACAATTCATGAGTTAAGGGCATCATAACCAATTGGTTCGGTTAATCTTCTAATCTCTTTCTAGCAAAACTTTTTTTGTTGTTGTTAAAGGTATTAAGGGTGACATTGGTCAGTAAAAATTACACAGGTTCCAGGTGTGCAATGCTATCGTACTTCATCTCTGTGTTACAATATGTGTTCACTACACACAGTCACTTTCTTTCCATCCCCATAGATGTGGCTCCTCCTCTCTCCTTTCCAACCCACCCCCACCTTACCCTCAGATAACCACTAAACTATTATGTCCGTGAGGTTTTGTTACTTTGTGGCTTTTGGTTTTATATTCCACATATGAGTCTAGCAAAACCTTCTGTTGCCAAGACTGTGTTGATCTGGTTTGGTGGAACTGAACCTTCTAAGCCTTCGATTAACTTGTTCTAAAAAAGCTCAGCTTGTTCTCAAAAGCCAGACTGTTTCAGTTGTGTTAACAACAGCTTTCTTATAGTCCAGGTTGTTAGAATAGTTTTCTATTGGAGCAGACTCTGCTGTTTTATCTTTCCGTAAAAAAGAAAAAATGGAAGGGAGGCAGGGAGGGAGGGAAGGAAGGTTTATACTGCATGTGAATGGGACTACTGAGAGTGATCTTCATCAGAGATGTGCTACCATTGGAGTTTTTCTCCATTCCTCAATTTCCATAGCATTCCTTTTTCTCCTTTCCTGATTATCTCTTGGAAGAACAACTTTTAGAGTCATTAGTAGAAACCGAGACAATAATAAAATGAATATGACTAGTCATAGAAATAAATATGTTCCTAACTCACTTAATATGCTTTGCTTTTCATTTCTTTGCTGACCAATAGCTGGTAAGGGTAAGTACTTTCATGATTTTTGTTTGTTGTTTTGCCTCACTATAGTAAAAATTTTGTAATTGATTTTTGAAGGAATATCATGACCTTGTTTATAATGTCAGTCTCCCACTTTCTAGGCAAATGCTGACCATGTGTGTTAACTTTACCATTCATTTGTGAAACAAAAATATATATTTTTGCCCAAACAGAAAAGTAGAAATAACCTATTATCTACCATTCATGTGAGCAGAAAGGTTGTAAGTATGAAGGTGTTACAATAGCATGCAAAAAAATGCTCAGTGAGGTTAAGTGGGAAAATGCTAAATTATGTGATATTTTTTTCACTAAGTAAAAAAAAAAAATTATAAAAATATGGGTAGAATTATAACTAAAATATTCATAGTGCATGAATTTAAGTGCAAGAACTAGTTGCTAATCCATTTCCTGTCCTGAATTTTTTTAGAAATATCTATATTATAACTTTGAAAGCTAATTTTCAAAACTAAGCATACAGGGGAAGCTGGGATGGCTCAATGGGTTAGGCACTCACTTTGCAGCCTTGGTGACTGAGGATCGAATCTCAGCCCTGGTGTGTGCAGACCCATATGCTGAACTGGGGAGTGCCCCCAGTTCAGTTCTCACCGGGGTGAGACCCTGGCCCAGTTCCTGCCCTGTGCAGCCCCGCCCACCTGTGGAATGAATCTATGTGGAAAAACCAATGATGTGCAACTGTGGAGACTGTTCTGGGCCCTCCGCCTTCTCTCTGTCTCTGACTCTGTATCTCTCTTCTCTGTCTGTCAAAAACAATAAATAAATCTTTAAAAAAACAACAACAAAAAAAAACCAAACTAAGCCTACTGAATGTTTAGGAATAGTCAGAACAAAATAATAGATTTATGAATCACACTTATTAGAAGATGACCTTATTATCTTTTTTATGATATAAATAACAGTATATATTTATAGATTGCTTTGATAAGTGGATCTATTCTACTTCCCAACTTCTCTGACTCTCAGGATATAGAAAACTTCTAAAGAAATAGGGTTAGCTTAAGGGCTGGGGATTATGCAGCTATCCAGTTTATTTGTGTCAATAAATTGCTTTTTGCCTGACTAACAGATGTGCTTTGGATAAATTCTACTTCTTTGCTGTCTCCAACCAAAATAATATTTAAGCACCTTGTCTTTCATAATAAACTATGTATGTTATGTAATATAGTCCAACACAGTACAACAGCACTTGACTTCCAGTAATAAATTAATGGCAAAAACCCGGAAAAGTTACCTTTTTGTCCATTTTAAGCCAGTTTTTTAAATCCTTAAACCAGAGTGTAAATTTATATTTAATTTTATGAGCTAATTTTCCTGATCGAATAAGTTAAATGTCACACTTCTTACTTAAAATATGTCTTACTTTACATTGAAGATATTATTTCAAATAAATGTTGAATATTGGTTTGCTTGGCCTATGATTCTAGGTATGTGTGTGTTGATTAAAATTGTCATCGTGTAAAAATATCATGTTATTTGCAGAAAAGCAAGATGCATAAATCCATAAACCAATTTTTAATTAGTTTAAGAAAAACAAGCTAAGGAATTACTTGGGTCAGTAATAGAGGTGTGAACAAACTTCTAATTAATATAGATATAAACCTAGATATAAACCATTTCTCTTTGGTCTTCAGCGTGAAATGTGAATACATCAAACATGAACATACCAACAGGATGACTTACTTAAAATGTTAACATTAAAGTTATCCTATTAACAGCTCTGTGGGTGCTATGGAAAGAGACGTGGTACATACTTCTTTGTGCCACTTTTAATTTCCTGTAAATTTTTCAGCTCAATGAGAGTTTGCGTCAAAAGGAAAGTGTAATCAGGCGTGGGTAGCAGTAAGTGCAGCTACAGGCAAGCTCTTACAGACAGGACTGTTTTAAACCAAGGTACTGTTTTTCCAATGGTTCATCGCTAATGCTTAGCTCAGTGGAGGATTTTACCAAAGAGCTGATCAGCTCTTAACCAGCAACCCTTTATTCTGAATCCTTTTGGAGCTTGAGTTCCAGGTCTGGATACCTGAGTGGTTTCAGTGCTCAGGAATGGCCTCCTCTTCTTCAGTGGTCTCCTTGCCTCTTCCCCAAAATCTTTTTTTTCCCCTTCCCCTATTTATAACCCCAATCTCTCACAACACCAGGAGCAGCAAAAATAAATAAATAAATAAATAAATAAAAATTGCAGCGTCTTTTTAAGTAGTTACAAAGGAAGGAGAAAACAAAATTGTCATAGTTTCATGTTTTCTCCATCTCACACTCTGAACGCTGACTAAGGTTCCTTTCGTGGGATTTGGGTCCTTGAGCCCATAGGACTAGATGTGGTAGGTGCCCACTGCACAGCTTCCCCCCCCACCGACCCCCTCCTCCATGGAGCCTTCCAGCTTCCTAAACATCTTTACGTTGTTTTCAAGTCAATGTTAAGCGTCTCAAAGGTTACAGTCAGCCTGTTTATTCTTTTCTCTTGACTTGCAACAGCTATTACCCTAATGAAAAATGTAAATTTTCATGGTCCACTTGAATAAAGCCTGTGCAATTCCATAAATCACTAGCACCGAGTAATCTTTTTCAGTTTGGTTTTTATTTCATCTACTTTTAACACACCTGGTGACAGTACCACCTAAAGACACTGGAGCATATAGCCAACTGTTACCATAGAAACTCTTCACCGGTATCCTCAATTACTGTGCCCCGCATCTGTAGTTAGCCCATAGGTTAATCATCACAATTTATGACGGTTTTGCCGGATATTGTTTAAGCTCATATCTTGTTGGTTTCTTTGATAATCTTCTTATACCATTTCAGAAGACAAACTAAACTGAAATTTGTCATTAGCAGAACACATTTGATTAGTGCCATGAATGATTTTCCATGTAAATGTAGTCACTGTAATTTGTGTTATAGTAAGTCTCCAAGATATGGATTTGGTTATATTACTGATTGAAAGCACTTTTTCCATTTGATCTATGTCTGAATTTATACAGAGTTAAATGTAAATGTGGTGTGTCCACAGAAAACGATATGAAAATATTCTTTTGTAAAAATAAGATAATATTTTAACAGTAGCTGATTTTCTGTTTTACTTTAATTCATGAGAGAACTTTAAAGTGGAAGATTTCTCGCACAGGGAGATCAAAACTGTTGCCTCTTCAATTTATTTTTATATCTTCACAAATTTATGGGAATTAATAGAATAATGCTTTATGGTGAAGTATATTTGCACAAACTGTTTTGAATTGTGCTTATCAGACAGAGAAAGGAAAACATGGGATGATTGGTCTTTATAGCCTGAGTTTTGAACATGGGGTAATCCCTGAGTACGTTTTACTTTCATAGAATTATAGCCCCAGAGAGATTATACGTTTGTTTGTTTTTTTAAATAAAATCATTAGTGTGTTTTTCATTGTTTGTTTTCTCACTGTAGAATCTGTATTTGTGATTTAAATTGCTATCATGAATACTATTTTTATCACTAATGGTAATAATTAGAAAAGTCATTTTGCATTTCTATGATTCAGAAAGGCTTTGTCACATTAGTAAATATATGGCTTATGGTTATGTCATGAGGAAAATGCTTCACAGAGTAAATTCATTTTTGAAAATAATATTTAATTGTAGAAATAAACCACAGATTTCTTTTTTTCCAGAAATTTATATATTTTATTTAAAGACCGTATACCTGTTGTTATAAATAGGAATTTGCGTCTTTAAATCTTTATAGCAAAAGGAGAATGATGGATTCTTTTCTCTGAAATGTATTACATATCCTGTTCTCAGCAGATAGGCTGTTCATAGACGTTATTTTTAATGTCTTGTTATGACCTTCTCTGGTAAAAGAAATAATGAATAAAATCCATCTGGTGTTTTTAAAAAACAGTAATTAAATTTCATAAAGGTGATACTAAAATTTATTTTACTCAGATTTAAATGAGGAATTAAAGACTCTCAGACAAATTCTTTAAAATAAAACATAATTTTCTGATTTTATAATATACATATGTGCCTTTCATTTTTCAATATTCTGCCTCCTACTCATTTGATATGATTTCACATTATCATATATTTAACTTTATATTAAAAGTTGCTCAGGCATAAGAATAAAATACAAGAGAAGTTTGTTTCATTTCTCTGTTCAAGAAAAGCAGTTTGGTATTCATATAATTAATGCTAATTTAGCATATGTAATGTATTTAATCATTCAAGTAAGTAATTATTAAATGTGAAGGAATACATATGCTACTTTCTTCATGGATTATAACCTCATACCCAGCATCATCAGTGAACAACCCTTCATTGCTTACTTGCTGCTTTTACTTTTTGATATTGATGTGAGATATGTATCTCTATATATTAGTTTGTGTATTTATTTTTTTTTTTTATTTTTTTTTTTTTTTTATCTTTTCACATTTATAGAGAGAAATTATCTTTTTGTCTTCAGTGCATAGTTATTTCTATTTTACTTTTTGACAGATAGAGAGAGAGACAGAGACAGAGACAGTTAGAGAACCAAACTGTGGGAACTCCCCAGTTCAGCATGTGGGTCCTGCCTGGGCCGGAGCCGGGAT
>PVKE010006339.1:0-11248 GCA_004027555.1 Craseonycteris thonglongyai | reverse complement strand
TTATTTTTAAAGATTTATTTTTTATTGTTTTTGACAGAGAGAGAGACAGACAGAGAGAAGGGGGAGGGCCCAGAGCAGTCTCCATAGTTGACATTAGTTTTCCATATAGTTTCACTCCACAGGTGGGTGCGGGGCTGTGCAGGGCAGGAACTGGGCCGGGAGCCTCCTGCATAGGTCCCGGCAAGAACTGAACTGGGAGCACACCCCAGTTCAGCGCATGGGCCAGGGCCGGGATTCGATCCTCAGTCTCCAGGGCTGTAAAGCGAGCGCTTAACCCACTGAGCCATCCCAGCTTCCCCTGTATTTATTTTTAAATGTGATTCTGAGGACCCTTCAGCTTGAATTATATAGTTCTTCCATCCACAAATATGGCTGAAAGTTGAACTTGACATGGATCAATATGATCTGGGCTAAATATCTAAATGTGACTGATTATGTTAGCATCATGTCCACAGATCAATACTGTGTTTTATTATGAGCCTGACTCTGTAATTGGGTTTAATCAATAAACTTTTGTCTCCTTCCCTTTGCAGTTTTAGGATTGTACCAGATAGGTTTTTAAAACTACATTTAGCTCAGATTCAGGACTCTGCTTCTCATGATGGCCAGAAGTGAGCTCTCTCTGTGAATCTTAAGGAACAATGGAGCCCAGCTCTAGCATTGTGAGGAGCATCCCCTTTTGTCCTGATAACTGATTGCTTGCCCAATATGCGCAGCATTTCTAACAGAACTAATGTAGTAACACCCCAGCACTTCTTCGGGGTGGCATGGCTCTTTCTCTTTCTCCTTAGTAAATAACTCTCATTGAAGACTCTGACAAAACATACCATTCATGAAAGCAATCCTAAAAGCTTGCCTTTTGATAAACCCGCAGGGTCTACAGACGTTGAAAGATGCAATCTGTAAAGAACCATAAACTTGGGCCTTTGATTGAAGTGCCATTTGGGATGTTGTGCTTTGTCTGCATATTTGCACAAACATGATGCTCTTTATTTCATGTCTCTTAAACTTGAATCTTAAGAGCATTCATTGCCATTTCTACATTAAGGTTGGTCCCACTAAAAGCTTCACCATACAGGGAGGGGAAAAAAGAAGAAGAAGAAAAAGACTGGAAGTGATCCATCTGAAGCTTGTGTGTTCATTTCTGCCCTAGTTTGCCATTTGGAAAGTAGGCTACTAGCTATCATTACTTTTCTTTCTTTCTTTCTTTCTTTCTTTTTTTTTAATGAATAGATATGGCTTCTTTTCCAGTCAGTTTCTTCAGTCATTAAGGACTTAAAATGCATCAACATTTCTTAAAATTGAAAAGTAAGATGATTTCTGGGATGGATATTAGAAGTAGCTTTGAATGAAAATAGGATTTCCTCACTCCAAAAGCTTTGCCAATTTTTCCCTATCATGTTTATTTAGGCTCTCCAACAATTGCAGTTGATGTTCATTACTGAATTCTTGATAACATATCTTATGTAATAGAAGATTTTCTTCTGTTCCATAAATAAAGTTGTCTTATTATGAAGCATGCATTTTGAGTTTTTCAGAAAACTGCATTTATCTATAACTAAACCAGAAAAAGCAATATATTCTACATGCTTTGCTTGAATTTACAGATGCAGACCGTTATCAGAAACATGGCATGGATGAGTTTATTTCTGCGAATCCTTGCAAGCTGGACCATGCCTTCCTTTTTAGAATCCTCCAGAGGCAGACCTTGGATCACAGACTGAACGATTCCTATTCTTGCTTGGTGAGTCCAAGTCTGTCTGTCTGTTGCCTTACAGGTTATAATAGAAAAGGTTTAAAAGTGAGAAATACTCGTTACAACAGGGCATGTTGTGCCTGACTCGTTTAATAACTGGAGTTGGAGTTGGGGATGAAGGCTTCCAATCGATTGCTTCCCAATTTGAAAATTATACACTTGAAGACCACTGACTGCTATGTCTCTCAATCAACAGGAGAATAGACTCAAACTCTGAACTGTGGTTTCCAGTAGCTTTAGTCCCTCTGGAGTAGGCTGAATGGAGCTAGGAGGCTCTAATGAAGAGAGAAAACCTCTGTGATAGGATTTATGAACAGATGTACAGACATTTTAAGGTTTAAGTTCTGTTCAACAGATGCTGATGTTTTTCATTTGTCTCTTTTGTTCCTAGAAAGACAACCTGCGTGACAGGGAAAAGAAGTAGTGGGGTAAACAATAGAACAGGGGCTGTGTGTTACAGAAGAAAGTTTTAGTTTCACCTAACCTTCAAAAGTCATTTGAATTCCTTAAAAAGAAATTAAATTAAGTAGCTAACCTGCTACCTGGTATGTGTTGAAACTCGCCAAAATTGGTTGCACAGAGTATAATTTACTTTTAGAAGGATTGCATGCCTCTTTGGAATACAGCCATTAAATTGTACCCTCGGAATCACGTGAGCCTTTCCAGGGATTTAGACTGTTAGTGGAAGATTCTGCTGGAATTCCTAGTCTAAATGCCTGTTTCTATGGCTGCTTAGTCTCTTGGTCATAGAAAGTAAACATGGTAACTCCATGCAATAAAGTTGCAATGTCCCTAAAATAAGATTTCAGAAAGGATGTATATACTCCCAGGGTCCATTATCAGAGGTAAATGATCAGAAATGAAACAACTTACCATCATGATCCCACGGAAGGTTCATTAATTTATTAAGTACCTATCATTCAACATGTGATTATACTGTTTAGACCTGATCCAGCCCTAACGGTACAGTTACCTGGTGAGTAGAACCAATCATCACAAAATCATCTGCTGTCTTTCCGTAGAGCAGCACACAGAATGAACACCAGGAAAGGACACTTGGCTCTTGGATTCCGAGGGGAATCAGGGGACTCAGTGGAGTCAGTTACTGAATTGTCAGAAGTCGTTTCGATCATGTGGATGATACCGCATGTCATATGGACTCTGAGGAGAACACTACCACGTGTCTTCCATGGCACCTAAAGGGCCATGAACGTGGTGCGATTAGAAAGAGAGTTGGGAGGCAGGATGACCCTGGATGTCAGTCATGCCTGACTTGCGGTGTGGTCTAGAGCGATTCACAGACCGTCTCTCAATGTTAACTGCTGTGTTTGTAGCATGGAGACCATAAAAACTACCATGCATGATAGTTCTAAATATTAAAGATACATTATGTGCAGCATGTCTAATAGAGGGCCTGTACGATCACCACAGTAAATGTTCTACTGTTCTCTTTTCTCTTCTTCCTCCTTTTATTTGCTGCAGTACATCTTTGTACATTTCTCACCATTCTTTTCTTTCTCTTGCATAATGACCTTGCCCCCTTTTAAAGCTCTCCATTTCCCCCTTTTTTATCTTAAATGAATCCATGTAATCCATTGAAACACTTTATAAAACAAATGTGAACTTTGTCATTATACACTCATCAGAGAAGGACAACCAGAATGAGAACAATATCTCAAATATTTAAATACCATACTCAGGTTGCGTAATACAAATTTACCACTGCTAGACTCACTATAATTTTCACTGTATAAAATGCTCTTGGTAACTAGGCAATTTCAATTATAGTATCTGCTTTTCCATGCTCTTTTTAATTGATTCGTACAGAGATTTCAGCATTGAGGATGCCGCTCTTTGTGATGGACAATTTAGATACTGTGAAGAAATTTGACTAATTTTGAATGACAGTTCAGCCAAACAGGCTGCCTACCTACCTTGCCCTGGTGATAAAGAGAGAATGGTGTAAGGTGACCAGCATCCCACGTCAGTTCCCAAATCGATGCTATTAGCTTTTCTGAGAAGAGTATGAAACATACCACTAATCATAACATTTTTTTTAAGGCAGAAGACCCTTAAATGCAGCGTCTGTCTCTAACGCCTAACAGGGCCTGCGGAAAAGCAGCTATCTTTTTTTGTTGTTGTTTTCTTTTGCAGGGTTGGTTTAGCCCGGGCCAAGTCTTTGTGCTAGATGAGTACTGTGCTCGTTACGGTGTGAGGGGCTGTCACAGACACCTGTGCTACCTGACAGAACTGATGGAACACTCAGAAAACGGGGCTGTCATCGACCCGACCCTGCTCCATTACAGCTTTGCATTCTGTGCCTCTCACGTGCACGGCAACAGGTATTTTTACTTGCAAACACAAGCTGAGACAGGTGGGAGGGACTGGGGGAGGGAGAGAGAGAAAAAATAATGTGCTTGGCCATGATCCCCTCGTCACAGATTTTAAGTAGCAAACACTTCTTAGAAGAGATTTAAAAAAAACAAAAACCCACACAGGAAAATGTACGTCAGTATGACTTCAGTGGGCTGTACATCATGTTTCTTTTTGCCATTAAAGCCACTTAAGAGAGAATATCTGAGCTTCAATGTTGCCTTTTAGTTTGTAGGGACCACCTAGTACTAGGGTCGGCAAAGCTGAACTGTCGTGGGTGTTTCGATTGTAATGCATATACAGATGTCTGGGTAAGTTTGGTTTTAGGTTTGTGTATTTCTAATGATCCTTGCTTTTCCACTGTGGAGTAAGCTCATTGATAAAGCAAGATGAATAATGGCATTTATGGGGTGTCTTCTCCCAGCCCCGGCCAGCATCGACACTTTAGCAATAAGTGTCACCGTTTAGCATTCCAGTGACCTCGGTTCTTGCCTTTTTACCCAAAGGGCAAAAATAATTGCCTAATGCAAGCCCCCAAAACTACGTACCCCTGTGTATTTAAAGCCTCTCCATGTCACTCTGCCTCTATCCTTCTAATCTTTTTCCAGAGAATGTTGGCTAGGGCTCGTCCCATTAAGGAGGTCTCCCTTATCCCATCCCCTTTTTAGGTTCAACCATTGTTCCATCTCTCCTTTATGTTTCCTTTCTTCTTGCAAACCTGTCTCAGCTTCACTTAGCCTCACAACATAAGAGATTCCGAAGTCAGACTGCCTGGGTTCAAATCAATACTTACTAACTGTGAAGTCAGGCAAACTTCTTCATTGAGGTGGGGTTTCCATTTACCTCTAAGCAAGACATATGGGTCAGGATCACTCTCAGAAATCCTAGCTCGTGATAGGGATGAAATGCATTCATAGATATCAAGCACTTAGAAGACATCCTGGCCCATGAGTGATCAAAAAGTGTTAACTGATAGTTTCTATGGTCTTGAGTGCTGTTAGCACGTCCCTCTTCATTGTCCTCTTCCCAATTAAACCTCTCACCTCCTCACCCCTCCCACACTGGCCTCTAGCTCCTCACTGGCCATTGAGGCTTTTTGAAGTGCATGGTGCCCCTGTTCTTGCTTCACTCTCTTTCCTTTCATTGACAAGCTGATGCTGTAGAATATCCTCGGAGACCCTGTGCTGCTTACAAGGCTCCTTATCTTCCCCGGTGCAGCACTATCCCGGCTCTCCTAGTTGTTTATTTTTTTGACCATCTCTTTGCTGATAGTTCGTGTTCCTCCCGACAAGTGCAGTCTAGTGTTTTCTCTCACATCTGTTCTTGAACTTGCTCTCTTCTTTCTGAAAACTTTTCTACTTCAGTGAAAAAGTCTGCTTCGGTGATCTTGCCTCTTTCCGCGGCTTTCACTCTGGCCTCTCTCCTTGTACAGACAATTCCAGACCCAGCTGCGTTCCTAACTGACAGATCTTGGTGAACAATCACACTGGGATGTTGGGCCAGCATTTACAGCTCTCCCTGTAAGCAATCAAATCCCTCTTCTCACTCGCCCAGCTCCTACACCAAGTAACGGTCCTCACACAAAGTAAGTGTTCAGTAAGAATCCCATGAGTGAACGCATGACTTCTTTTTTGTGTTACTGTCACTTCCGTTAACATCCCATTCAGTTTCCGATCATCTTTTACTTCTACCTCCTAGACCCAGTTGTTGCCAATGTCAGTATTCTGTCTTCCAGTCCCCTTCATTTTGTCTCTCTATTTTTCTTCTTTTTCTTTTTTACCTATTTCCATGCATCTACCCTTATTCTGGCCTTTATTTTTACTTGCTTATCTATCTTTACTCATGTCTCTACTGCTTTTTTCTCCCTTTGGGAGTCTAGCAATCACCTTCTAAATTAGATTCATTTTTTGCTTTGCTCCTTTTCACAAAAACCTCACTGATTCTCATTTGATCACTAAATTAAAAATAGATTCCAAGTTGCAGTATTAGGGTTTTCCCACTATTATCCAGTCTGAAGTGCAAATGTTTTCCACACAATTTTTACCCCGGACAACCTGTTTAATTCTCCCCATAACGTTTCTCTTTTTCCAAGTTTATAACAGTCAGATATCACAAAACTCCTCTAAGAAGACTTCTCTGAACTCATTCAAACACTGAAAACCTTCTGTCTGCCTTCTTCTATGAACTTAACACATATATTTATATACTACACACATACGGTATACACACACCTTTTTCTATTCTACTGGATCATATTTTGAAGACAAAAACTATTTGTCATTCACCTGTTATCCTTTCTAGACCTTAGAACAGCATCCTGTATATGTGGGTACATAATAAATATTTGTTGAAGTTCATCTGCCATTGTTGCTCTTTCTCATGACATAGTAAAATAAAACCAATCCTAGTCTCAGAATCTATTCAGGCCTTGACCTCATCATGAACTCAGCCGTTCTTGGAAGTTGTGGGGGTATTGCAGATGATAGTCAATTTTTCTGTCACCCCAAACTAAACCATTCGCAAACTTGGGGTAATTGGGATGGGGACAGAGGATCGTTAGGATGGCTAGTCTTTGATAAACAACACACGAGAGACTGTTTTACTAAAACTGTCTCTTATCTCTTGGCTTTGTCCTCATTCCTCCTGAACAATGGATGGCAAAGGCTAGGACTCAAAATGATAGGCAGCAGGACAGTAAGAAGGTTGCAGTGAGAACAGACCTACCCAGCAAATTTTGCATGATCCGATTATTTTAGTAGTTAACACAGGAAAGTAAAATTACGTGGGAACATTAAGTAGGAAATTCAGCCCAGGCTCCCCCAAAATGTATGTGTTTGAGACACATTTTAATGGGAAGTTACTGAGCCATCTAGGAGCTGCAACCACCACCTGGGAGGCAGCCTGATTTGAATCTGTGGGTTGCCATAGTTACTGTTATTCTGTAACAGTATTGTTTTCTTTATAATGGTGCACTGTACAGTGTAATTTAAGGTATGTTTATATGTTCATGCATATATTAATAGTACATATTCAATCTATTTTCCAGGTTAAAATATATGCATATGCAGGTATCTATGGGTGATGTTTTAGAATACAAGTTTGAGTCAGTCTCTCATGCAACATTTAGCTTGCATGTTGCTTAGGAAAACAGAAAGGAGGAAGGGTAGGTTTTAGGGAACTTTGAACCTTAGTTCAGAGTAGAATTTACCTAAGATAAGCTGAAAAAATAGTGTGGTATTCACTGTAATTTTTAGAGTCAAACAGATGTCATTCAAGAGTGTTATGCTGTCGCAGTGAGAAGCAGATCTCTACTTGAATCCCTAGTCTAGAATTTGCACACTGACCCATAATGGGCAAATCACTTAACCTTCTTGAAACTCAGAGCTCATATGTAAAAGGGGAAATACGAATGTGCAGGTACTCGATAATTATAAAATATTATATCACTGTTGCTTCGTTATTATTCTAATATGCTCCCCCTTGTCACCCAGCCACAAGAATGTAAATTGTAAGAGGAACAACAAACATGGGGAACAGGTAGTTAGAGCCATCACACTTCATGTGCAGTGGAAATATTTCAGTGTGTATATCATGATACTCTTCATTTCTTTGCTACTGGAATATGCAGGTTCCTGCAGCCTCCCTTGTGAAAATCAGCTTCTCTTGTCCGTGTCTACGGCATCTGATAGTTACACTGACTTTCGTAAAACACAGTCAGTATCAAGTCTGACTTTTCAGTCAGTGTTGGCCATTGTCTCCTTTTGTTTTCATTTTTTACATCTACAAGACGCACATTCAGAATGCGGCTGCTCATTGCCTGAACTGCCTCTCTCAGAAATTCAAAAGGAACAGAGATTGCCTTTTGTTGCCGACTGAAGTGAAGGACAGGGGTGCTGCCTGGATCTGAGGTTCCTCTGGGCGCACATGCTTTCACGCGGCATTGAGCTCACAACGTGTGTGCTTCCCATGCAGACACGTCTTCTCTGAATAGCACTCAGAGTGTCTCGGGAATAAAAGAACCGAGGTAAACAGAAAGGGTCTGGCTGGTACGAAGACTGGGGAAGGGAGGAAACAAGAAAGGAAGAAGTGAGTCAAGGACAGAAACAGACACCTGCGGGATGATCACACAGGTGTGTGAATGACACAGCCACACACTCTGCCACAGGGCCGCTGAGGTCCGACGGGAAGGAGAGGAGACACCTTTAGGAGCAGTTGACTGCGGGGCACAGGTCGAGGTTGATATGCGTGGTTATCCATCTTGGTTTGGTAAGTCAGGCCCAGGGTGGAGAAACGAGAGCTGCAACACAAGATGGCTTTTATGTTTTCTCTGGTTAATGTAACGCATGCAGTGTATTTGCCAGACGCTTCTGTGGTTGGATGAGGCCATCTTAGAGCTGCTATGCCCCTGACAAAGGCCAGCTCCCGGGGGCTGGCTTTTAAACACAGGCCGCAGGAACTCGACATGACTATAGTTTATATATGAAGTAATCCCTGTCTTCTGTGAATTCCAGATCACATCACGGAGTGGTAGGGCAACCTTCATGGACATCAATCAAATCCTATCATAGTACCGCCGTCTTTGCAGATGATGACCTTGGCTCTTCCTATCACTTCAGAAATTAACGCATATGCCTCCGCTTCCTGCCTCTAATCTTGCAGACAATGATGCATTTTCGAGTGAAATCACAGAAAATTACATCAAATCATTAAGAATTTTTATTACTACTTCTTAAAAAAGATTTATTGTTTTGAGAGAAAGAGAGACAGAGACAAAAAGACAGAGAGATACAGAACAGGGAGGGCCCAGAGCAGTCTCCATAGTTATACATCATTAGTTGTGACATGGCTTCATTCCGTACGTGGGCGGGGGCCACCGGGGTAGGAACCAAACAAGGGGCCTCCCACATGGGAGGTGAGTACCTTCACCATTGAGCCATCCTGGTGGTTACCCGTTGAGCCGTAGTTCAGTGTATGGAGTTGCACGGGCTGGGGACAGGCTTCGATTCCTGGACCCCACAATTTCAAGGCAAGCATTCAAATTTTTGCTATGAGGGCCTCATAGTAAACATATATAGTCTGGGCTTTGTGGGCCATGTGAGTTCAGTCACAGTCACTCAACTTTGCCATTGTATTACCAGAACATCCATGTGGCTTGTTTTCAGTAAAATTCTATTCACAAAAACAGGTGGTAGGCTATCATTTGCCAGCCCTTACTCTACTTCCTTATCTATGACATGTACTTCTTAACCCACTCAGTGAATTGGTAGTATCAGTCATTAAATCTCTTAGTTCTAGAAATTCTACTTGGTTCTTTTTGAACTCTGCTTGGGCATTTATGAATGTCTCTTATCCCTTTCTTGGTTTTTATTTCTTCCTGCTTTTTCAGAACTTTTATGACTGGTTCCTTTATAATCTGATCATTGCAATAACTACATGTTCTTCAATGTCTATATCTGTTGCTTCTGCTGATATTGAAGACATGGTCACTGTTTTCTTACCCTACTAGCATTTTTTGTCGTACGCACATGCGGTTGAAACGAATCTGTGGGAGCTCTACAAAGCCTGGCCTGAGAATGCTTTCCTCCATAGAGGATTAGCCTTTTGCTTTCACTTGGTAATAGGTGTACTACTGGAGCGACTTTAGCTTCTCACCTTGGCAAGTCCTTAATTGCCCAAGTTGTACCCAATATAAAAATAGCACAAATTCTCAGGAAAGACTCATTCAGTCTATAGATGTGGTGGAAATAGACAGGTTGTCTCCCCTTTTGGTAAGGGTGTTGACTCTTCCTAGCTCATCCTTTCCTTGATAGTATCACCCAATTAGGAGTCCCATTTTTTACAAGCATCTCAGGTTTAGCAGCGTATGCACAATTGGGTCTCTGACCCAGTCATGAATTCCCTTGAACATAGTTGTAAAGCCTTCTTGGTATAATATCAACATTTTCCCCCAAGGCAACCCTGGTATTCACTTTCACCCCCATTGTGCTGTCAGCTCCTGATTTATTTTTTCTTTCCCTGCCTTGTAGAGAATTCTTTTTTTAACAAGTGTAGCTCAGTTAGTGGTATGTCTGTTATCATTTATGCTGTGTTTAGATCTTGTGCAATGAAGAGGGATCTGGAGAGTATCAAGTAAGTCCACTGTATTAAGAGCAGAAGTCACACGATAACATTTGCATTTTGAGACATTCAGACCTCTCTATGAAAACCTGTTCCCCTCTGCTTCGGGTTCCACCTGATTAACTGCTGCTCATCCACCACATCTCAGCTTCAACCCAACTGAATCCTTCCTTGAAAATCTGAACTACATCAGAGCTTTGTACTCTGCCCTTCGTCAGTGTAACTGTACACTTATTATCTGATTTTTCTCTTTTATGCTTTACCCTACTGTAAACTCTATTCGGCCATAGGTGATCTGTGTTACCCTTATATTGTATCCCCAGGATACAGGTTCTCGAGAATTATTCGTTGAGTAAGTCAGTGAGTAATCTTGGACATTTGTTTACAAATTTTGCAGGTGACATGTTGAGTTCACCCTGAGATGTTCTTACTCAAATGTAGTGGTTTCTATAGCCCACAGAAAAACCATACATAACCAGCAAGGTGGTGTCATTTTATATCAGGGAAATTAATATATTAAAACAATGAGAGGATGGAGGGATAGCTCAACAGGTTGAACTTGCCTTGCAACTGAGAAGTCCAGGGATTGAATCCCGGCCCCAGCCATGCAAACCCACATGCAGAACTGCAACACAACTGGTAACCACCAAGATAGCATCAAAGTTTCTCACCTCCCATGCGGGAGGCCTCCAATTCAGATCCTGCTCTGTGTGGCTCCATATCCACCTGTGTGGACAAAACCATGTCACAACTAATGATGTACAACTATGGAGACTGCTCTGGGCCCTCTGCCCTTCTCTCTGTCTCTCTCTCTCTCTCTCTCTCTCTCTCTCTCTCTCTCTCTCTCTCTCTCTCTCTCTTACCTTCTCCCAATAAAATAAATCTTTAAAACAAGATCTTTTGTCACAGAAAAATCTTTTTCTTCTGTCTCAGGGAATATATAGGGGTCAGATTAATTTCTTCTTTGGATATGTAAACTTTCAGGGAAAGTAAAAAGGATAC
>PVKE010006338.1:0-54767 GCA_004027555.1 Craseonycteris thonglongyai | reverse complement strand
TCTGTATATCTGTAAAGGCCTTAATTCCTCCTTCATATCTAAAGGTTAATTTTGCTGGATAGTTAATTCTTGGCTGGAAATTTCTCTCTTTTAATATTTTGAAGATTGGGCTCCACTCCCTCCTGGCTTGCAGAGTTTCTGCTGATAAGTCTGGTGACAGCCTGATAGGTTTTCCTTTGAAAGTTATGTTTTGTTTTTCTCTGGCAGCCTTGAGGATTTTTCTTTGTCATTGAAATTTGTCATCTTCAGAACAATGTGCCTTGGGGAAGATCTACTAGGGTCTAGGTAGTTAGGGCTTCTGCTTTCCTCTTGGATTTGGGCTATAATTCTTTCCTCAGGTTAGGAAAATGCTCATCCACTCTTTGTTTTAGTAGACTCTGAGAAGATTTCATCTTGCTTCCTTCTGGTACCCCTATTATTCTAATATTGTTCTTTCTGATGGAGTCAGAGAGTTCTTTTAGGGCTCTTTCATTTCTCTTGATTCTCCTTTCCCTTTCTTCTTCCCTCTGTGACATTTCCATGTTTGTATCTTCCATTTCACTCATCCTTTCCTCTAGCTGGTCAGCCCTGTTTCCTATGCTGGTCAGCTCTTTTTTCAGCTCTCCCATGATGCCTTTCATTTCAATGAGTTCCTTTGGTTCTGATCTAGCTTCTCAATTTTATTGGTAAAGTACTCATTTTGCTCAGAAAATTTCTTGTTGAGGTCATTTAACTATGTCTGGGTACTTTGCCAGCATTGAGTGAGCTCTCTGAGTGTCTTGATTAATGCAGCCCTGAATTCTGTTTCACTTAGATTTGATTCCAAGTGTGCAAGGTCCTTCATAAAGACTGCCCCTGATCTTCTGGAGGGGCTTTGGATTCTGAGGTGTGCATTGTGTTTGATGTGGTTCTTTTTGCTTTACGCATGAGTCTGTTTTCCCTCTGGGGGTTTGCCTATCAGATGTGCTTGTATTTATTTTTTCTTTTGTGCTCAGTTGTGGGAGAAGGAGATTTTGGGAGAGGGTTGAGGGAATCAGACACCTTCTGTGTCCTGGGGCACTTCAGGTTGCTGTCTTAGCTGTTAGATAGCAGGGTAGTAAAGATGTGGCCAGGGGTGGGGGCATGTGATTAGGAGCTAGGGTGGGCCTGAGACACAATAGCAGATTCCTCTTTCAGCAGGGGGGCTGGTGGTTCAGTGTGGGCGGGGGCCCAGGAGCTCTGGTCTTTCTCTCCTTTGCCTGGCTGCCCTTCCTTCAATTGTATCTGCAAGCCGAGCCCGCCGGGCAGCGCTTGGATGGGCTGAGTCTTGGCAGAGGCCCCAGTCGGCCGCGCAGTCCCACGTGCAGGCAATGACGCAGTGTTGACCCGATTGGCAGCCCATTTGCTCGTATGGGCTACAGTGCCCCAGCGGCCTGGTGGGCGGGGCGCCAAAAGCCCAGTTGCATGCTCGTGAGCAGGCAGCAGTGCTGCAGAGGCCCGGTGGGCAGGGCTCCTAAAGCCGATCTTGCACGCGCAGGCAGCAGTGCTGCAGCGGCCTGGTGAGCAGGGCTCCAAAAGCCCGGTTGCTCGCTGGTGAGCAGGCAGCGGTGCCACGGCGGCCCGGTGGGCGGGGTGCCGAAATCCCAGTTGCGCCCTGCGTGCTGGCAGGGGTGCAGCGGTGGCCTGGTGGTCGGGGCGTCGAAAGCCCGGGTGCATGCACTCAGAGGTGCCACAGCGGCCCAGTGGGCGGGGCACCGAAAGCCCAGTTGAGTGCTTGTGCGCTGGCAGTGGCGCTGTGGCCTGGTGGGCAGGACCTCAAAAGCCTGGGTGTTCACCGTCAGCGGTGCCGTAGCGGCCAGGTGGGCGGGGCGCCGAAAGCCCTGCGCGCACCGGCCACAGCTCAGGCAGCAGCCGCTCCACGCTCCCGGCTCTACCGAGACCTCCTGATTTACTCTAAGCACGTCCAATGCAGCTGTGCCCACTCAAGCCCCAGCCCTTACTCCAAGAGCCCTGTCTTCAGAAGGCGCTCCCTCACAGTCAATCTCCTCTGTAAATCAGGGGTGCTGAGCTGTTATGGGCCGGTGCCCTGCTCTCACCCCGCCCGCCGGGAAGGGCAGTCACCCTGCTCCACAGTCCCTGTTCCACTTTAGGCTCCGTGATCTGATTAGGTCATCACGTGCTGTCCCTTGAGTTGGGATGTTAAATTGTCCACAGTCTTGTGGGGCTTTCACGCTCCCTAGGTCTTGGCTTCCAGCCCGCCCTCGATCCAGCTCCACTGTGACCGTAGTCCCCCAACCCCCCTTTGTTTTTGCCAGCCTCGGGCCACGCTCCAAGTCTCTGTCCCCGAACCGCTGCTTCCCCTTCCCTCTCCCGCTCTCCCCTTTTTTCTCTAACCTTTGGGTGTTGTTCTGCGTTGTGTGGTTCTCTTAGTTGAGGTTGCTTCTCAGGGTTTCCCTGTGGATTCCCCTCTGTTCAGAAGTCCCTTCCCAGGCAGTTATCAGCGTTCTCCTCTCATGCCGCCATCTTTTTTTCCCCAGGCATAAACTCCACAAAATTTTTTAGAAAACAGAAACACTGTCCAATTTACCTTATAAGGTCAGAATTATTTTGATACCAAAGCCATCACAAAAAAGTAAACTTGCAAACCAATATTCCTTACGAACATAGATGCAAAAACCTTCAATAAAGTAATAGAAATCAAATCTAGCAATATGTAAAGAAAATCATATGCCACAACAAGTAATAATTTTATTCCAGAAGTGCAAAGTTTGTTTAATATTAGGAGATTAATCAGTACAATTTTCCATGTTAACAGGGTTAAAAAGAAAAAAAACACGTGATCACTCTATTAAGGGAAGGAAAGGCATTTGACAAAAATCAATGCCCATTGATTAAAAATTCTGATCAAACCAAGAACTAAAGAGATGTTCCTTAAATTGATAAATAGCACCTACTAAAAATCCTCTTGCTAATATAAAACCTAATAATAAAAGATTCAATCTTTCCTTCTAAGATTGGGAATAAGGTAAGGATATCTGTTCTCACCACTTCAATTCCATATTGTCCTAGCTAATGCAATAAAGCAAGAAAATAAAATTAGTCAGGAAATAAAGAAATATATTATTTACTTGCAGTTACATAATCCTATTGTATACAAAATACTAAGAAGTCCTCAAAAGAAAAAAAAGCTAGTAGAATAAGTGCTTATCGAGGTCACAGGATCAAAGCTCAATGTACAAAAATCTGTTGTATGGCAATATAGTAGCAATGAACACTGGAAATAGAAATAAAATGTGTAATATACAATAATGTTCAAAAACATGAAAAACTAAGGGATATATTTAACAAACTATGTGCAAGACTTATACACTTGAAACTATTAATATAAAGCATTGCTGAGGCCTACATAGACAAAGAAATATTCTATTTTCATGAATCAGATGACTCAATTTGGTTAGAATGTCAATTCTCTCCAAATTATTCTATAGATTCAATACAAATTCAATCAAAATCCCAGGAAGCTTTTTGTTAACATTGGAAAGCTGACTCAAATATTTCTGTGTAAATGTAAAAGACTAGAATAGCCAAAATCATTTTTAAAAGAAAGAATAAAGCTGGGAAACTTACAATATCTAATTTAAAGACTTACTGTAAAAATACAGTATTTGAGACAGCATGTTATAGATATGTTATATAGATCAATGGACCTATAAACCAATGAATAGGATAAAAAACTCAAATTCAGACCCAAACATATATCTTCAAATGATTTTAACCACACTAAGTGTTGGTAAAGATGTGGAACAACTGGAATCTTCAAACATTGCTGGTGGGAATACAAAATGGTATAAACAACAATTAAACACATTTACCTCACAAACCTGCAATTCAATTTTACTCTTAGGTATTTTCCCAAAATAAATTAGAATATATACTTGCACAAAAACATGTTTATGAAAGTTGATGTAGTTTTATTCACAATAAACTACACTAATCCAAGTGACAATAAGTGAATGGATAAATAAATGGTGGAATGTCCATAGAGTGGAATACTACTCAGCCATAAAAAGAAATGAACTATTGATAAATGAATTACCACGAATTAGTCTCTGTAGGGTTATATTAAGCCAGAGAATCCAGACATAAAGTTAGTACTTTGTCATTCCATTAACAAACTCAAGAAATTAAAACCCTGCTTTGTTGTAACAAAGTAGCCCAAGTTAGAGTTGGGAATAGATACTGACTTGAAGAGACACACACAAAAAACCCTTTAGGTAATAAAAATATTTTATAATTTGGTTGTAGTAGTAATTAGATGTGTGTATAAATTTGTTAAAAATGCATTGCAACTTACACTTAAAAAGACTACATTTATTACATATAAATAAACCTTAGTAAAGTTGAATATCTTCTTTTTTTTTTTTTTACAGATTTTATTGTTTTTGACAGAGAGAGACAGAGACAGAGTCAGAGAGAAGTGGGAGGGCCCAGAGCAGACTCCATAGTTGTGCATCATCAGTTTTCTTTTCTTTTCTTTTTTTTTTTTTTTTTTGTTAAATTTATTGGGGTAACATTGAATAATATCAATTACATTGTTTTCAGATGTACAATTCTACATTACATTGTCTGTACATTGCATTATGTGCTCACCACCCAGAATCGTCTCACCTTCCATCACCATGTGTTTGATTCCCCCTCCTTTCTCCCCCCAACCCATCTCTCCCACCCACTTCCCCTTGCCCTCAGGTAACTGCTAAACTATTGACTGTGTCCATGAGTCTTTGTTTCTTTGTTCCTTTCAGTTTTATATTCCACCTATGAGTGAGGTCATATGTTTTTTATGGTTTTGTTCCATGCAAATGGGTGGGGGCTGCTTAGGGCAGGAATTGGGCTGGGGGCCTCCCTCATGGGAGGCATGCCCCCTCAAACCAGAGGCCAAACCAGAGGATGAGAACTGAACTGGGGGCCTCCTGCATGGGAAGCACACCCCAGTTCAGCATATGGGTCCACTCAGGCTGGGGCCAGGATTTGATCCTCAGTCCCCGGGGCTTCAAAGCAAGCACTTAACCCACTGAGCCATCCTGGCTTCCCCAAAAATCTTTTTAAAAAATAAATTCTAAATATATAACAGGATATAGTTCATCACTGGGGGCTAGAAAAGAAAGGGAAAAAAAAAGAAATGGAAATGAGGTAAGGTGTGGTGAAAGGTAGAGATAACATTGGATCAAAAGGCATTAGAAGAATTACTCAAAGTGAGATAAGCAGAATCTGTCTTGGAATAGCTATGCAGGGGTCTCCAAACTTTTCAGCCTGAGGGCCGCATTAACTATCAAACAGCAGTTATATCATCTCATTGACCATGAACAGAAGTAGAAAAAGTAAGCGGCTGATCTTGGCAGGATACACGTAAATTTCTGTAATTTTTTTCCGTAGATAAAAAGGTCTCCACAGGCTGGATGAGAAAGCCTCATGGGCTGCATCCGGCCTGCAGGCTGTAGTTTGGAGACCCCTGGGCTATAGGGATGGGGAAACTAAAAAGAATGCAGAAGAGGGCATAAATACCCTAAATTTAAGGCCTAAACTTTAGGGCCTAAAGGATGTCAGAGTGTGATAAGTAACTTTCAGACCTTTCCCCAAACAGATATCTCTTTGGTCAAGTTCTATCAAATTTTTAAGTAACTTCCGTCAAACACCTCTTAGGGAATAGAAACTCCTCTTTGTAAAAAGGAAGGCAGAAGGCTCCTATCAGTAGAGCTTGTAACATTAAGAGTGTAATTTTAAAGTGTGTATCGTTAATGAAAGTAAAAGGCTCTCAAGACAGTGAAAAATCATGAATCAGGGACCTGAATGCTCATTCCTTTTCCTGCTTCGTGGCTGCGTTCTGTTCAGTGGGCATTTTCATCCTCTGGCTTTGGTTCTGTCGCCTGAAGTATCAGGGCACTGCTATACATGCGGCCTCATGTTTCATCTTTTCTTTGCCCCGAGTGAAGCAGCAAGGAGCAGAAATACAGCTAGTCCTTGCATCTTTTTCTTAAGAGATTTTTTTAATTGTTTGACAGAGGGTGGTGGGGAGGGTCCCAGAGCAGTCACCATAGTTGTACACCATCAGTTTTCAATGTAGTTTCACTCCACAGGTGAATGTAGAGCTGCGCAGGGCAGGAACTGGACCGGGGGCCTCTCACATGGGAAGCTCGCCCTAGATAGGAACCGAACTGGGGGCCTCCTACAAGGGAAGAACACCCCAGTTCAGCATATGGGCCTGCACGGGCCAGGGCTGGGACTTGACCCCCATGACCCCATGGCCTCAAAGCGAGCACTTAACCCACTGAGTCATCCTGGCTTCCCTTAGTCCTTGTGTCTTTTTTTTTTTTTTTTTTTTTTTTTGACAGACAGAGGCAGAGAGAGACAGAGAGAAGGGGAGGGCCCAGAGCAGTCTCCATAGTTGTACATCATCAGTCTTTCAACATGGTTTTGTTCCACACAGGTGGGCGGGGGCTGTGCAGAGCGGGAGCTGGTCTGGGGGCCTCCCTCATGGGAGGTACACCCCCTTGAGCCAGGGGCCCAACTGGGGGTCAAGAACCGAACTGGGGGCCTCCCACATGGGAAGCACACCTCAGCTCAGCATATGGGTCCACATGGGCCGGGGCTAGGATTTGATCCCTGGTCCCCAGGGCTGCAAAGCGAGCACTTAACCCGCTGAGCCATCCCGGCTTCCCCTCCTTGCATCTTAATGGTGCAGTGAGCCTCTTAGCTGCCTGCTGAGGTTCCCCACCTTTTGTCACAGAACCCTTCTGCAAAGCTAACCTTTTTGTCAGAATCAACTCTTTCCAGATAACACTGGGGGCAGTTACAGGCCACACCAGACCCAGTACCTAAACTTATCCACAATTACTAGATTTTATAGGTGAGTCAAACTGCTGAATGTCCAAACTCCAACTTAGCCCAAGCTCAGGGCCATTCCATGACTATATCTGATTTCCCCACATAGGACAATGAGGACACACTGAAGAGGTCATGATGGCTCAGAGAAAGAAAAAGTCATTTTGATGACCTACTAGATAGGAGGGTGTTTGCCCCAAGTTTTGAGTCTCTATCCACCAAAGAGGGAATGAGAGGGAATAACTGATTGCCTGATTCAAAGCCCTCTTACTGACCCTTCGGCCGGCCCTGGCTTCCCTCTTCCTCCTCCGCTCTCCCCAGGGCAGCCTCAGCAGGCCTTTGACACAGATGACATCGGGTCTCTCCCCTCACTGAAACCTTCTCACTGCCCTTTGGGTCAAGCCCCACATCCTGGCAGCTCTGCATGGTTTCCTAACGTCCTCTTGCGTTACTCACCCTTCACCCAGGCTGACTAGAACCACTGCAATTCTCCCTGTTCTCTCAAGGGCTTTAGAGCACGCTGCCCCCTCGCTTAGGTGCTCCTTCACTTCCCTCCCAGCTTTACCTGCTTCACACCAGCTATCATCTAATGACCACGCTCAAGGAGAGCCCTGCCCTGATCTTTGCAGGCACACTCAGGTGCCCCCCAAACACCCTTGTAATTGATGCTGTGTGCATTGCCCAGACTTCCTTCAGGACCCAAGTTTTCATACCCCCAGCCCACAGGTTAGCCACAGAAATTGCCCTCCATCACACCCAATGACCTGTTGATGCAGGATGGCAAATGCCCAGCCCCTGGGTTTTAATTAGGGCACTCTAGATCTGACCCTGGCCATGTACCCAAGCTGCCATAATGCTAGTCCAGCTGGAAATTCCTCTGTGTTTTTTTCATCTCCTCCTTCTTCAATAATCCTAGGAGGAAAGAAAGTGCCAGGAGGCAGGCCCTGCCATGGAACCAAGACCTCAGCTGCTGGGGCAAACTAGGTCTCTACCCTTTTCTTCATTCAGACCTTTTTCTCCACTGTTACTTCCTCAGAACAAAGGACTTCTCATTAATCTAAGCAGTGACACTGGTGTTGCATAATCCCTTGAGAGTCCCCTTGCTTTCTCAGCATTCCCACAGAGATCACTCTTCTAGAGTCTAAGTTTTCCATCCAGTGTCAGCTCAGCTCTAAACCGCATCAAGAAACCAAGGGCTGGAAGACACGGTGAACAGAGAGAACAGAGAGCGCTCATCCTTGGGAGAGAGGGGACAAAAATAGCACCTTTCCCCTCTGGTCTCTGGAAGGACTTCTTTCCCACTTTCCAGCCCCACATCAATGCACTGTTCTGGGCTTTATGGTGACACGGGCCAAGCCTTTAAGACATCAGTGTACGGAGTGGAGATTCGTGGCTGGTGAAGTCACTCACTCAGTAGTGTCACCCCTTCCAGCTGTGCCACACAAGCCAGGGGCAGTGGACCACCTATCTGATGTAACTGCCAGAGGGGACCCATTGGCAGGAATCTCTAGACAGGGCTTTCTTAATGTGAGCAGCTCCATCAAGTGGCTAAGGTGAGTGGCTTAGACTTGTGTGTGTGTTAGGCTCAGACATAAGGACTGGGTTTGAATTTCATCCACGCTGGGTATAGATTTCAGACCTACTGGTCAGGATTGTCAGTGAGTGGGATGGGTACAAAGCTGATGGGGGGGGTGGCAATCCCTCTTCTTTAAGCTGGAATGCCATTGCTGGTGGTCAGCACACAGCCTTTTTGGAGCCAGAGAGATGGCCACAGCAGGTCTGCTCTTTCCATTTCTGGTTATTTGTATTGTAGTGTTGTTTTTATTGGATGATTGGCAGTTTTTTCAAGTACCCTTTTCTTGACTTGAAAACTCCAAAGAACACGGGATGGTGGGATGGCTCTGTGGGTTGAGTGATTGCCTCACAACCTCGGGATCCGAGGATCAAGTCCTGGCCCCCGCCTGTGCGGACCCATATGCTGAACTGGGGAGTGCTTCCCATGTGGGGGGCCCCCAGTTTGGTTCCTGCCAGGGAGAGCTTCCCATGCGGGAGGCCCACCCCCTCCACCTGGTTCCCACCCTGCCCAGCCCCATGCCCACCTGTGTGAAATGAAACTCGAAATACTAATAATGTACAACTATGGAGACTGCTCTGGGCCCTCCCCGTTCTGTCTCTCTATCTCTCTCTCTCTTTCAAAAACAATAAAATAAGTCTTTTTTAAAAAAGGAAGAAACACCAAAGAACAGCATAAAGTTGTGGAAATACGTATACACACACACGTTGGCTAGAAAATGGAAGTTTATTGGCAGCCATAACAAGAACAATGATAGCTGTTTGTTGAGCACTCAGCGTGTGCTGTCGGTGTACTAAGTAGTGGACTCATTTAATCCTTGCAGCAGACCTAGAAGCTAACACTATTACGAGCTTCATTTTATAGCTGAGTAGATGGAGGCTCAAGCAGAGAGTAGAGAGGGGCAGATTTACGTTTCACAACAAGCGAGTATCAGACCAAAATTCAAACACAGGTCCCAGGTCACGCCCCAAATCATGATGCATTTAAGGTGACAAAGAGGTGCAGTGAAGACACAGCAGCAGCATGTAGTGCCACTGGAAAGAACACTAATGACCTAGTTGCAGCCACCTGCTTCTGAGGATTAACCCTGTGAGCCTCAGTGTCCTTTCTGCTCTCTATCTTTGCAAACACAAACCAGATCTCCCTCAAGAAAGCTTATGCAGAGACTCAGAACTGAGTGGGGTTCAACGGAGAGACAGCTCAGAAAGACTTGAAGGGATCCCTTAAAAAGGTCTCCGGGTCATGACACAGACCCCACAGCCCAACAATTAGGAACTTCTGGGTGACTTACATTAATCTCTTTTCATGTTCCCTCCCTCCCATTTTTTTCTGGTTTTCCTTCTCACATGTTTTGTCTTCCTCTTACTTCTCTATTTGACTTATGTTTCCTAAATGTCCATCTGTTTCTATGTTGTCCTAATCCACTGTTTTTCTCTCCTTACCAATGACTTTTCATGCTTTTACTTATAGGGGTCCCTCTTTTTCTCTGTGATTCTCCTGCTTTCTTTGTTAATCTACTAGCACTCTCTCTCTCTTTCACCCTCTCTGTTTATCACTGACCATGTACTTGCCTTTCTCATCCTTTTCTTAGTCTCTGTTTCATGCTCAATGATTCTCTTCCTCTCTCATATAGATGATAGATGAATGATATAGATACATATAGGTAAGAGATAGAGATACCGTATTTTCCGGCGTATAAGACGACCGGCGTATAAGACGACCCCCTAATTTTACAGTTAAAACATAGGTTTAGGCCTATATTTGCTGTATAAGACTACCCCCCCACTTCCGAGGCTGTAGTCTTATACAGCGAATATAGGCCTAAACCTATGTTTTAACTGTAAAATTAGGGGGTCGTCTTATACGCCTGGTCGTCTTATACGCCGGAAAATACGGTAGATAGATAGATAGAATGATAAAGATACATATATGTGAGAGATAGAGATGATAGATGATGATGATGATAGATGATAGATAGATAGATAGATGATGATAATAGATAGATAGATGACAGATAATAATGATGATGATAGATAGATGATAGAAAGATAGATAGATGATAGATAGATAAATAGATAGGTAGGTAGATAGATAGATAGATGATAGATAGATAGATGATTGATAGATAGATAGATAATAGATGATAGATAGATTATGATAAAAGATAGATAGATAATGATGATGATAGATAGATGATTGATAGATAGATGATAGATAAATAGATAGGTAGGTAGATAGATAGATAGATAGATAATAGATGATAGATAGATGATGATGATGATAGATAGATAGATAGATGATGATGATAGATGATGATGATAGATAGATAGATAGAATGATAAAGATATATAGGTGAGAGATAGAGATGATAAATGATGATGAAGATAGATGATAGATAGATAGATAGATGATGATAATAGATAGATAGATGACAGATAATGATGATGATAGATAGATGATAGGAAGATAGATAGATGATAGATAAATAGATAGGTAGGTAGATAGATAGATAGATGATAGATAGATAGATGATTGATAGATAGATAGATGATGATGATGATAGATTGATAAATGATGATGATAGATGATGATGCTAGATAGATAGATAGATAGAATGATAAAGATACATATAGGTGAGAGATTTGATAGATGATGATGATGATAGATGATAGATAGATGATAATAGATGATAGATAATAATGATGATGATAGATAGATGATTGATAGATAGATGATAGATAGATAAATACATTAGGTAGATAGATAGATAGGTAGATAGATAGATAGATAGATGATTGATAGATAGATAGATGATGATAGATTGATAGATGATAGATGATAGATAGATAGATAGATAGATAGATAGATAGATAGATAGATAGAGATATATTGCTCTCTGCCTTTCCATCCCTCTCTCTTGTTTCCTTCCCAGGCAGGGGCCCCACCTCTGGAGCATGGCGAATCTGAGCCAGCCATCGGAATTCGTCCTCTTGGGCTTCTCCTCTTTGGGTAAGCTGCAGGCTTTGCTGTATGGGCCTTTCCTCATGCTTTACCTTCTTGCCTTGATGGGAAACACCATCATCATAGTCATGATCATAGCTGACACCCACCTCCACACTCCCATGTACTACTTCCTGTGCCACTTTTCCCTGCTAGAGATCTTGGTGACCATGACCACAGTGCCCAGGATGCTCTCAGACCTGTTGGTCTCCCACAAAGTCATGTCCTTCACTGGCTGCATGGTCCAGTTCTACTTCTACTTCTCCCTGGGTTCCACCTCCTTCCTCATCCTGTCAGACATGGCCCTGGACCGCTTTGTGGCCATCTGCCACCCACTGCGCTATGGCTCTTTGATGAGGGGGGCCGTGTGTGTCCAGTTGGCAGGGGCTGCCTGGGCAGCTCCTTTTCTAGCCATGGTGCCCACTGTCCTCTCCCGGGTTCATCTCCATTACTGCCACGACAATGTCATTAACCATTTCTTCTGTGACAATACACCTCTGCTGCAGCTATCTTGCTCAGACACCAGCCTGCTGGAGTTCTGGGACTTTGTGATGGCGTTGGTCTTTGTCCTCAGCTCCTTCCTAGTGACTCTCATCTCCTATGGCTACATTGTGATCACGGTGCTGCGGATGCCCTCGGCCAGCAGCCGCCAGAAGGCTTTCTCCACGTGTGGGTCTCACCTCACCCTGGTCTTCATTGGCTACAGCAGCACCATCTTCCTGTACGCCAGGCCTGGCAAAGCACACTCTGTGGAACTCAACAAGACCGTGGCCTTGGTGACATCAGTCCTCACCCCCTTTCTTAATCCCTTTATCCTCACCCTCCGCAATGAGACATTCAAGGCAGTGCTACGGGGACAGATGCAGAGGCTGAAAGGCCTCCACAAGGCACTACAAGGCTGAGGGACCCAGCCAGGCTCGGTCCAGTAGTTCTGTGAAGAAGAGGCCTAGCGGGTGGGAAGGCTGCTGTCCAGCTTACTTAGAAATTTTCCTGTGTCTCTCAGTGATAACCACCATGAGTCCTCAGTGCTACTCTGTCTGACCCAAAGCTCTCACAGGCCACCAGAGAGGTGCCCACATACCCACGGGCAGCTAAAAGAGCTGCAGACATAGCAGAGTCTGGGGAGCCAGGAGTGGGACTTTCAATAAAAGAAACTACGTGGGGTTTTCATTCAGTTTATAGAAACATGTTCTCTGATCAAGGGTGTGCGTGCGTGTGCGTGTGTGTGTGCAAAATTTCTGAAAGCCTATTAGCTCCCATATTCCCTTCAGAATAAAATATCAGCTCTACTACCCTTCTTTCTCCCAACTGAAATTTGGAAAATCCTCAAAATCATGGTATTCTCTTAGCTTTCACATGTCCTAGATTTTCTAAAATAGCCCCAATTTAACACATTCTGCCCATTCTTTTCTGCAAATACACTTTAATTTACCAAACTACATTTCCCAATAAAGTAATATTACAATAATTTTCCAAATTACATTTCCCAATAAAGTACAATAATTTACCTAACTACATTCCCCCCTCCCCCAAAATACAATAACTTCACTCAAGAGACTACTCCCAGTCACCAGTTACTTTAAGACACCAAAAACTATTAATTTGCCTCCAATGTCAAGCTTTTAAAAAGTCTCCTTGTGGACAGAGGGCAGGGAACTGTGGGCTCACTTGGTGGAGAGGGGGGTGTCCAGCTTTGGAGACGTGTCTCAGTGGTCCGTGGGTCTCAGTATTTCTGGTGTCACCCCAGGCTAACTTCTTTCCTAATCCAGGTCCCCCTCTGACTTTCTGAAAAGTTCATCTCTTTCTTGCTGAGATGTCCCTCATCAAAAACAGACTGTCTCTTTAAGTTCTTAGTTTCAGCTTCTGGTTGAAAATTTTGTCTCTTCCAATTGCACAGCTGAGCAACGACTGATGATTCCTGTTGTTATTGCACCAATTTGTTTACTTGCTCTATTCTCTGCTCACCACCTCGAAGAGTAAGTATTTGTAGAATAAATGAAAGGACAATGAAGATATTAAAAATAATTCTACTTTATACATTCTGGATATTAACCCCTTATTGGAGGTGTTGTGTGCAAGTATTTTCTCTCATTTGGTGGGTTGCCTCTTTGCTTTGTTGATGGGTTCTTTTGCTGTGCAGAAGCTTTTTAGTTTGCTATAGTCCCATTCCTTTATTTTTACATTTTTAAAAGATTTTATTGCTTGATACAGAGGTGGAGGCAGAAAGAAGGAGGAGGGCCCAGAGCAGTCTCCACAGCTGTACATCAATTTCAACACAGTTTCATTCTACACAGGTGGGTGGGGGCCACGCAGGGCGGGAACTGAACCGGGGGCCCCCACATGGAAAGCATACCCAGTTCAGCATATGGGTCTGCACGGGCCAGGGCTCAATTCCTGGACCTTGCGGCTGCAAGGCAAGTACTCAACCTGTTAAGCTATCCTGACATACCCTGTTTGTTTGTTTTTTATTTCCCTTGCCTTTTAGGTCAAATTTATAAAATCCTCCCTGAACCCAAGGTTCAGAAGTTTAGTACCTATGCTTTCTTCTATGCAATTTATTGTTTCATATGTTGAGGTCTTTGACCCATTTTGAGTTAATTTTGGTATATGGTGATAGCAGATGTTTCTTTCTTCTTCTTTTTTTTTCTTTCTTGCCCGTGGCTTTCCAATTTTCCCAGCATCATTTATTAAAGAGGCTTTCTTTTCTTTTCTTTTTTTTTTTAAGATTTATTTTTATTGTTTTTGACAGAGAGAGAGATACAGAGACAGAGACAGAGAGAAGGGGGAGGGCCCAGAACAGTCTCCATAGTTGCACATCATTGGTTTTTCCACATAGTTTCATTCCACAGGTGGGCGCGGGGCTGCACAGGGCAGGAACTGGGCCAGGGTCTCACCCCGGTGAGAACTGAACTGGGGGCATCCCCCAGTTCAGCATATGGGTCCACAGGGCAGGGGTGGGGTGGGGGGGGGGGGGGGGATTCGATTCTTGGTCCCCGGGACTTCAAAGTGAGCGCTTAACCCACTGAGCCATCCCGGCTTCCCCATGGCTTTCTTTTCTACATTGTATGCTTTTGGCTCCTCTGTCAAAAGTTATCTGGCAAATATACACACAATGCAATATATAAATGATACGTTATAGAATTGTACACTTGAAACCTATATGAACCTAATCAATGTCATCCCAATAAATTTAATAAAAATTAAAAAAAGTAAACTAGCACTTAGAGGTTAACAAATAATAATTCTACTGATAATACCTTATCTTTGTGTGTGTGTGTGTGTATGTGTGTGTGTGTGTGTTCACACTTTACAAACCACTTCTACACATGCTTTACATTTTGTTTTACCCACATAGTAAGTAATTCAATTAAATAAAGTTTCACTGATTACTCACCATGAGCAATGCACTGCGCTCATGACTGGCTATTAAAGATCAAAGAACTGTGGTTTGTAACCTCAAAGGTCTCTCTATGAATGAGAGAGGAAAAGCAGTTAACACTAATGCATTTGACAAGGACTTTTCCTACCTGTAAGGAGTGCCATGAGAGCCCAGGAGGAAAAGGCTCATCCTTGGGCTGCAACTGAGTAGTGTTTCTGACCCACTAATGGATACGTTTGGGATGTATAAGTGTCCTCTGAAAGACGCTTCACCCACTGAAATCACAGGACATATCTGATTCCAATAAAACTCATAGTGGGTACAGTGAGAATTAATGTGGAAAACTTCACATGCTAGAGCAAAAGTGTGGTATTCACAAAAGATGCTACATGTATTCACCTTTGGTGCTAAAATTAAAAAAAAAGATTTTATTGTTTTTGAGAGAGAGAGAGAGAGAGAGAGAGAGAGAGAGGAGAGTCCAGAGCAATCTCCATAGTTTTATGTCATTAGTTTTCTTCAACATGGTTTCATTACACACACAGGTGGGCAGGGGCCGGGCAGAACGGGAACTGGGCCGGGGCCCCCACATGGGAGGCACGCTCCCATGACCTGGGGGCCAAACTGGGGCCTCCCACACAGGGGAAGCTCACTCCAGCGAGAACCAAACTGGGGCCCTCCCACATGGGAAGCACACTCCAGTTTAGCATATGGGTGGGATTCAATCCAAGGACCCTGGGGCTGCAAAGCAAGCACTTAACTCGCTGAGCCATCCCAGCTTCCCCAGGTGCTAAAATTTTATTACTTTCAGTTTTCATTTTTATTAAATTTATTGGGGTGACATTGGTTACTATAAAATTATATAGCTTTCAAGTGTATATTTCTATAATGCATCAGCTATATATTTCATTGTGTGTTCACCACCCAGAGTCAGTTCTCCTCCCATCACATATATTTGACCCCCTTTTCTCTCCCCTACCACCCTCTTCCCCCCTTACCATCTGGTAACCACTGAATTGTTGTGTCTATGAGTTTTTGTTTCTTCGTTTGTTGGTCTAATTCATTTGTTGCTTTCAGCTTTGTATCTCACATGTGAGTGAAGTCATATGGCTCTTGCTTTTCCATTTGAATTATTTTGCTTAGCATGATACCACCTCACACCTGTTAGGATGGCTATTGTCAACAAGACAAGAAATACGTGCTGGAGGGGCTATGGAGAAAAAGGAACCCTCATACATGGCTGGTGGGAATGTAAATTGGTACAGTAACTATAGAAAACAGTATGGATGTTCCTAAAAAAATTAAGAATAGAATTACCATAGAGTCCAGCAATCCCTCTTCTTGGTATCTATCAAAAAAATATATGTAAACTTTATTTCATAAAGATACATGTACCTGTATGTTTGTTGCAGCATTATTCACAATGACCAAGACATAGAAACAACTAAAATGTCCTTCAATAGATGATTGGATAAGGAATATGTGGTACATATACACAATGGAATATTTTTTGGCCATAAGAAAAGATGAAATACTGCCATTTGCGACAACATGGATGGAACTTGAGTTTATTGCCTTCAGTTTTAAAATGACCTACATAACTTCAAACAGAGCTTATGATGAAAATCTTGAGGTCTAAATCCTGGTCACTGTCTCCAGAAATAGAATCTAGGATGAAAGCCATTAAGGAAGGACAGCTCCAAGAATAACAAATACATCCTCTAATTCCTTCTTCCAGTGCCCTTCACATTGGTGAGACTGAGACAAGGACTTTCTTACACAATCTCTTGATTGTAACTTATGCCAGCAGAATGTCTAGATCAGTGTTTTTTTCAGATATCAATGTGCATATGAGTCACCCAAGGGTTCTGTTGAAATGCAGATTATGACTCAGGAGGTCTGGGATGAGAGCCAAGAGTCTGCATTTTCTGTGTGTGTGTGTATGTGTGTGTGTTACAAACCATTATTGTCTTTATTTTATTTTTTAACATTTTTATTAGTTTCAGGTATAGAAAACAGTGATGAGACAACCTCAATAAGTCTACTATCCACCTAACACTATACATAGCTATTACGTCATTACTGACTATATTACCTCATGCTATACTTTATATCCCTATGACTACTTTTTATAGTTGACATTCAATATTATCTTATATTAGTTTCAGGTGTACAGCATAGTGGTGAGACCTTTATTTAATTTCTGACTTGACCCCCCTCAATAAGTCTAGTCCCCATCTAAGAGTCTGCACTTCTAACAAGCTCTCAGGAGATGCCAATGCTGTTCTGAGGACCACACACTGAATAGCAAGGGACCACAGGCAAGTGTGTTGAGAATGTCATGCCTGGGTGATGCTGGTTGTGATGGGGCAATTACTATAGAGGCCCAAGGCAAGCAATACCTTCCCCAAACTGACCAGTCTGAGATTCCACTCCACAGAGAACACTATGAAAGACAGACAATACAGACCGCTCTAGGCTGTTGATTATTTTGTTTTTAGAGAAGGGAATGCGCAGAGATGAGAGTAGCAGGAGGGAGTCTCTCAGGGGAAAACCTGAGTGGATCTGTATGCTGATTATTTTAGGAGAAGAAGCTGAAAGAAAGTGTTTGCATATCATAAGGAGATAATTGCTTTCCATTTGGTTCTTCGGGTTTTTCACAAAGTTTACAAAGAAGGTAATTAGTCCATTGGGAGGTGGAGTGAAGAAAGTTCTCAGGATGAAAAACTGTTTTCCCCACTGGTCTTTACTGCAGAATCAAAAGTGTCTGCCCACTTTTGGAGGCCCACAAGTAGGAATATGTCCTGTGGAAGTTCAAAAAAAAAAAAAAAAAGCTTCACTGGAGATCAAGCTACCTGGTAATAGCACAAGACTCACGGCTCTAGGTTGTACACACTGGGCCATTTTTGCCTCCCATTACCCCCTTTCTTCACAGCCATGGCTGTAGGAAGTGGCCTCAATATCGTGACTGTTCACACTACAAACTGGGACAAGGACTTCTCTAGAATCCTGTGAGTGGAGCTAGCTTCGGCTGTCAGGGGAAGTCTTTCTCTACTCTTCATCCTGTTTGGCTATGTCCAGCCCAGCTCAGACTCAAGCTGATGGAAGAAATCAGTTGTTCCTGCTCCCACCCTCTTCCCAAACCACTTCCAAATCATTCCTAAACCAGTCCCAGATTTCCCAGGAATGCCTCCCCTCATCCTTACTCTCACCCCATTACCCACAAAACCAGTCCCACTCCACTTTTCTCCCTCTCGTCTGGCTTCTTCCATCTTTGCTTTACTACCCAGGGTCCCTGGTCACTTCCTGGCTGGGCTGCATCAAGGAAGCCCGACCTCAGAGGCCCCTCCCTTGGGACATGGCTCTAAGGTGCTACAGGAGAAGACAGGTACTAGCTCATGGGAAGGGGAAGGCAACCAGTCTGGGAGCAATGATCCAGCTTTCCCTTCTTTCCTGAGTGTGTGAGAAGGACAAGGTACAGGCCTCTCTTCATAACTTTCTGTATAAGGGGTCTGGGAAAGTGACCCTCAGAGAGTTACTTCTGTTTAAAGAAGAGGTTTTGAGGGGCCAGAGGGAGATGTGGGCAGTCAGTGGTACTTCTACTCCAGGAGCAATCCCAGAAAAGGGGGTCCCAATGAGAGACACACAGTTTGTTCAGTTTAGGGGACACCGGTCCTCTACGATCTTCTCAGAGAACCTCCCATTTTCAGAACCCCATTCTAGACTCTGAAGCCAGCTCCTAAGAAACACAACCCCCCAGAAGAGTTGTACACACACACAGAACAATGTAAAGGAATGTAAACAGAATTATAGAGCAAGATGGGAGGAAAGATTTTTAATAGCACATTTTTATAATAATAGCTCACATTTATAGTAATAGCCACATTTACTGAGCTCTTATGATGAGCCAGATCCTGGACTAGGAGCTTTATTTGGATTAGTTCTTTTCGTTGATATTATTGCACTGTTTTCACTCCATCGTTCCCTCAACTTCATCCATGTCTTAACTATCTCAGGCTCACAGACACTTGCCTTTGAGACATTCAGACAATGTGGGCTCATGAGCTCTATGTAGTGAGGGAACAGACACTTCTGTGGTGGTGATGGAGGAGGAGATACTAAGAAGGAGGTTGAGAAGCTCCATCCTGGCACCTGGGTGCCCATCTGCAGGGAAGGGTCTTTACGCCTATGTCTTGACAGGTCGTTTCTGGCCCTCTCATTTGTGGGCTCCTGGATGTGTGGGGAGGGTCTTTTTTGTTGTTGTTGTTTTTGTCATATCTTCAATGGCTTTCTTGACCTTCTTGTCCCAGCCTTAACCTTCTCACCTCCTTATTACCACACACTTTCTGCTACCACCAAACTGGACCACTTGCTTTTCTCCAAATGTTAATTCCATACAGTTAATCTCAGTGTCCAGAAGGCATGTTCCCAAAGCATAGAAGTTCCCAAAGGGCAAGGAATTGATCAGGTCTGATGGACAGGTCTAGGAGTTGGCACTTCCACATTATCACCACTCCTAAACTCTTCCTCTATTATTCTCCATCTTTGTTAATTCCTTCCACACATTTGCGAAGCTCCAACTCTATGTAAAATATTTGAGGTAGAAAGCAAACGCTTTCTACCATATTTAATCATCTTTTAATCACAATAAACACCTGCTATTGGCTGAGTTTGTTCCCTGTGCCAGCATCTGTATTAGGTCCCTTATATATTACTTCTTTTCATCTTTTGTGCTCAGTCCTCATCCTTCTTGTCTTCTCTGTGACATTTAAGTCTAGAAATAACCCATTTCTGAAACTGCAAGGACTGTCCATTCTAAGTTCTCCAACAATTCTGACTTCCTTGTCTGGTTTCTTATCTTTCTTAATATGGGTGGCCCCACACTTCTCTTCTCAGTCTTATTTTATCACTCTCTGCTCTCCTTCAGAATTCTCACCATCTCCTCCTTGTTACACTTCTTTCTCTCCACATCAACCCTCTCAATTCTCCTGGCTGAATTATCCACATACTTTTTGACTTTTGAAACAAATTTCCTACCCTAGAATAATCTTGAAAATGTAAATTAGTCTCAAACCTGCATTTTTGTTCTTAGCACATGTCTCTGTCTGCTGACCAGCAACACATTCTCAAACATGTGTAAAAATACACACATAATCTTTCCCATCCCCACTGTCAATAGCATGCTTATGACTCACCAAACCCCCAGTCATCCAGAACCTGCACGGTATCTCTGCGTTTTCCTTCTCTCTTCTAAACCATTTGAGCTACCATCCTTAGAAGTATGTATTTTTTCATCCTGTCCTGCTTTCTTTTTCCATAGCCACCACCCAAGTTCAAGGATGTGTTTTCTTTTAATCATTGCAATAACATCTTTAATGGCTTTCTTATTTGTAAATTTCCCTATATCTATCCTAGCTATTATATATACTTCTGTTATATCTATTTTTTGAAAGTATTATGTCCACGGGCTGTTTTATTTTTTAAATAATCTGAGGCAATGTGATTTCATGTATACATTACTCTCAAAATCAATTAATCAGTGATGCCAGGATAGTTCAATGGGTTAGAAGCTTGCCTTGCAATTGTGAGGTTCAGGGATTGAATCCCAACCCTGGCCCAGGCAAACCCTTGTGCTAAACTTTGGTGCAACTATAACTGCCAGGATGGCAGAAAAGGTTCTTACCTCCCATGTGGGAGGCCCCCAGTTTAGTTCCTGCCCCATGTGGCCCCACATACATCTGTGTGGAATTAAACCATGTCACAGCTAATGATGTACAACTATGGAGACTGCTTTGGGCCCTTGCCCTTCTCTCTCTCTCTCTCTCTCTCTCTCTCTCTCTCTCTCTCTCTCTCTCTCACTCTCACACACACACACACACACATCTCTCAAAAGCAATATGTCTCTTTTAAAAAATTAGGTTATCAAACTAGCTAACCATTTACCTTCAAATAGTAAAAGACTAAAAGGATGCATTTTAAAATATTAGCAATGGCTATGTCTGGTATGGATTATAGGCATTTAAATGTGTATCTGTATCTTCATCTATATCTATATATATGTTCATTTTCTAAATTCTTTTCATTTGAATATGTATTATTTTAGTGATTAGAAAAAAACAACAACATCATCTGTCCCTCCTCTGTTCACTAAATTAAGCACAGAGTCCTGCTGGTGATCCCAGCTGTCCTCAGCTGCTCCCATGTCCCCTCCAACCTTACGCGCGCCTCCTTCTTACCACATACCGGACCACTTGCTAGTGTCTAAAGGTTCATTCCATCCTGCTTTTGCACGCTTTTCCCTGCTGTTCTCTATGCTTGGAATGCCCTGTCCTGTGACTTCTGCCTGGCATATACTTGCCCACCCTTCTGGGACTGTCTCAATGTCCTTTTCTATACAGCTTTGTCCTCTGTTCAGATGTAAATTCACCCTGCCTGGAATTCTCAGTTGGGGAAGTAAGAATGTCTGCCCTGCTCTATAATTATTCTTGTTCCAGCCTTTTCCCAAACACTAGAGTCCTTGTTGTTCAGTGCCAGGGCTGTCTTTTCATCTTTATAGCCACACAATACCCAGCAACATGTCTCATAGTATCAGAACTTAGTCAACTTTCATGCACAGTGCCATTTAGATCTCTGCACACAGGACTCAAAGCCTACTGCTGAGGTCTAAAAACAGAGGAAGTATTTAATAAATGGTAAATTAAGAAATGTAGTCAAGAAGACATCCCCATGGTCAGCTGTCGTCTGTCAGTGATAAGTAGGAGACAGGAGGGTGTCCCTTTACCTGCAGAAGGGCTCTCCCTTGGGTCTCTAATGTAATGCAGGACCATAGAGGCCCAGCCCTCACGACTCCATCTCTCCTCGCGACTTCACAACAGTCAGGACCCCGGAGGCTGCTGCCCCTCCACTTCCCTTTCCAGCCCCATCGCAGCATGTATCACATTCTGAGGGTGTTAGGAATCCCCGAGCAAGGATAGGCAGTTTAACCCATAGGCCTCCTTTATGTCTTATTCACCACGACGGCCACCCAGGGAACAATGTCTTTCTTACCCAACAGGTTTCAGTGACATGGAATCCTGAGGCTCTACAATCTAAAACATTTCAAGGGGAAGCTAGGATGGCTTAGCGGGTTGAGCACTCGTCTTGCAGCCCTGGGGTCCAGTGATTGAAACCTGGCCCTGGCCCATGAGAACCCATCTGATGAACTGGGGTGTGCCCCCATTTTGGTTCTAACCATGGAAAGCTCCATGTGGGAGGCCCCCAGACTAGTTCCTTCCTGCACACCACGTGCCCACCTGTGGAATGAAACTACATCGAAAACTAATGACTTACAACTATGGAGACAGCTCTGGGCCTACCCACTTTCTCTCTCTCTCTCTCTCTCTCTCTCTCTCTCTCTCTCTCTCATCAAAAGCAATAAAAATAAAACTTAAAAAAGGAATATTTCAGGTCCCAGAATCAGAGGTTGAAGAGCTAATGCAGAGATGACTTTGGAGTCAAGGATGTCCCATTCAGCTCAGCAGGCTTTGCTCCGCCCCATACTAGCTGGTGTCCTTTTCAAACTGGCCTCTAGCACACCCCCTATTCTTACAGCCCCACCCCAACCCATCCTGCCTCCCTCCCTTCCGCCCCAACTTCTCTCTCCAGCATACTGTAATCTTCACTTAGAATTTTCCTGCTCTAGATCTCACCTCCCCCTGCTTTGATGCCTGTTGCCCCCTCTGTCCGTGATGCATGCCTGTCCCGCCATGTTGCTTCAAGACACTGAGTCACCATTCTCCTGACTCCAACTCAGCAATCTGGAGCCCACAAGTCAGGACAAGTTCCCTGGACTATGTTTGAGGACCTTCTTTACTTGTTGAAATAATTTTACATCCCAAGTTTTCCTTTTATAAAACTGATTATTTAACACAAGCCAAATAACCATCGCTAAAGTTTAACCTGAATACGGAATAGACGTTTCTCTGCATCGGGGTCTCCTACAGACCAGATTGTCCTCAGTGCCACCTCTGCGGTAGGTCCTGCTACAGAACAGACCCCTTCTCGGGCCCAGAGTCCTGCATTCCCGTGACCGAGGCAAACGCAACATGTCCAGTCAGGAGGTGATGCGGGCCCGATCTCAACAGGCCAAGCACAGCCTTAGCGATCATAAAGTAGACAGGCCAAGGCTCTGGTTGGTCATTTAGTGCATGCCTTGCACTGAGTCACACATTACCTGTACTTGACCACTGGGGCTTCCTGCTGGGTCCTCAGTTTAACCCACTCCCGACCGCTAAAGACCCTCCCTGGTAAGAGATCCTGTTCATCTCTATCCAAATCCTTCATGCTGCAGGTTTTGCAGGTCATGTCCCTGTGAAAATGTCAAATAGCAGATATAATAGTCTGCTGTCTCCACGTACTAACCTCCCCAGGACGTGCAGCCAGGTTGAAAGCCCTATCCTTAGTATGTATCTTCCTTTCTCTCCAAATCAAGCCTCTCAATTCTGCTGGCTGAATTATCCCTATGCTTTGTGACTGTGAAATAAATGTCTAGAAAATGACTCTTTTTGGATAACTGAGGATGCAGAGGGGATAGCAGCAGCATCACTGTGGTTGTTTGTAGCAGTGATTTTGACCATCAGTGTCCTGGGCCATGTCGAGATTCTCAAGTGAATGAGAGAGTGGGGATAAGACATGGGACAGAGGCGTGGGTAGGAAAAGTACCCAAATAATTCCATTATGGTTCACAGGCCTTTGCAGGGGGCAGGTGACAGAGAAAGGACGCAGACAGCCCACTGGGGCGAGCAGGCCAGCTGGCTGCAAGAATTAGCAGCAAAGAATGACACAAGAGGACCATGTGCTTAGCTGTCAACAGTCTATGAGGGCTCCAGGAGAGGACAGGGACACACCAGGAAGGAACTGAGGCTGAGCATCCCCCGAATGCAGGTCTCTGGGGAAGGAGCAGAAAGAGTAGGGTGGGACAGAAAACGTGTTTCTGCCCAACAGGGAGGGCAAGATGAGACCAGTGCAGGGAGTGGAGTCCTGTCATGATGACATTCACTGCGACACTCAAAGTCAGTGATAGCCCAGTAAGAGGATACAGGCAATGGCAATCATTCATTAATTCATGCATTCATTCAGAAAAATATGACTTCTTTTTTTTTTTTTTTTTTTTTTGACAGAGAGAGATACAGAGACAGAGAGAGAACTGAACTGGGGGCACTCCCCAGCTCAGCATATGGGTCCGCACGGGCCGGGGCCGGGATTCGATCCCCGGTCCCCGGCGCTGCAAAGTGAGCGCCCAACCCACTGAGCCATCCTGGCTTCCCCTTTTTTTTTTTTTTAAAAGTAACTCTTTTTATTATTTTTTTTTTATTATTTATTTTTATTTTTGACAGAGAGAGAGAGATACAGAGACAGAGAGAGAACTGAACTGGGCGAGCTCCCAGTTCAGCACATGGGTCCACACAGGCCGGGGCCAGGACTCGATCCTCGGTCCCTGGCGCTGCAAAGTGAGCGCTTAACCCACTGAACCATCCCGGCTTCCCCTAAAAAAATATGACTTTCTGTGCCAGATAGTCTTGGTGATCTACCAATAGAGTGGGGACCAAAATAGCCCCTGGTCTTACGGCCAAATTGGGAAAACATGCAGCCAATAAATTTTAAAGTGGCAAACCATGGAAAGTGCTGCAAAGGCAATGACTGGGCATGACATACTCAGGGGAAGGGCAGGGGTCACCAGTGCCAGGTCCCATTTTGTCACCAAGGTCCAGAGGTAGGACTTGGAGCTGATGGCCAGCATCCAGTGGACTATGAGACAAATGTAATGGGTGGGATGGAACAAGGAGGTTGCTCGCAATGTCCCTGCTGGGGTCATTAGTCCCCCAATCCGGGACCTCTGGGGTGGTCCGCAGTACAGAGACAGCGCAACAGCAGGATGGAGACACTGGCCTTGAGGGGCCCCTCTCCCTGGCCCACTTCCTCCTGTGGCTCAGGCACTCCAAGTGGAAGACCGGAAACCAAGATGCCCTGGGGCCGGTGCAGGGCTCCCGCTCTCCTCAGCACTGACAGTGCTTCCCAACAGCGCTGAACTCCGGGGAGCATGGGGCCTCCACCGGGTCGTGCACACATCCCAGCCCCATGCTCAGTGTGCGCAATGTGAGCTCCAGGGGCGGGCAGGCGACTGAGTCCACAGGGCCGCCCGGGGACCCGTGACTGCTCTCTCACACCCTCCTGTCCCGTGGGCACGGAGCTCGGGACAGCTCTGACAGTCCTGGATCTGGGTTCTGTGATGAGAAGAGGGAGTGAGGCCAAGAAGTTGGGCACCGGTGGCTTTAGATACAGATAACTCAGGAGCCAAGACAATGAGCTAAGAGTTCTTATCTCTGGGTACCTAGGAGGGAAGAACCGGCCCAACTCTCTGGTTTTCTTATAAACTAGGAATCAGAGATGCTGAAGTAGTAAAAACAGCTCTTTTAGAAAAAAAGAAAGCACCAGGACCCAGTGCCAAGATACTGGGTAAGACTCACTCTCCTGCCTAAGAATGATCTTCAGAGCGTTTTCTCTCAGGGCCTCAGTGAACTACTTATAGCAGGAACTCGAATTCTACACACATACTCCTGAGTTGGTAATTGGGAGACAGGAAGGCATTCATGAAGGAATCATGGCCATGTTTATCAGAAAAAAGAATATTAACTGAAACCAAACTGAGGAATTGAGGACCTGCTTACAATTACAAAATAGCAATTATACGAGGGGCAACCAAAAAACCCAGAATTTATTTATAAAAAAATGTGAGGGGAAGCCGGGATGGCTCTGTGGGTTAAGCGCTCACTTTGCAGCACCGGGGACCGAGGATCGAGTCCCGGCCCCAGCCCGTGTGGACCCATGTGCTAAACTGGGGAGTGCCCCAAGTTCAGTTCTCACTGGAGTGAGACCCCGGCCCAGTTCCTGCCCTGTGTAGCCCCGCCCACCTATGGAATGAAACTATGTGGAAAAACAAATGATGTGCAACTATGGAGACTGTTCGGGGCCCTCCTCTCTGTCTCTGTATCTCTCTCTCTCTCTCTCTCTCTCTCTTTGTCAAAAACAATAAAAATAAATCTTAAAAAAAAAAAATGTGGGGAAGCCGGGATGGCTCAGTGGGTTAAGCGCTCACTTTGCAGCGCCGGGGACCGGGGATCGAATCCCGGCCCCGGCCTGTGCGGAACCATAAGCTGAACTGGGAGCTCCCCCAGTTCAGTTCTCTATCTGTCTCTGTCTCTGTATCTCTCTCTCTCTCTCTCTGTCAAAAATAAAAATAAATAAATAAAAATATATTTTTTAAAAAATTAAAAAAAAAATGTGTATGTATTCTTACATGTTTAAACTTTGGTCACTTTCCACTACTCTCTGTCTGATGCAATACACCTACCAAGACGCTTTTTCCACTGCTCTAAACAGTTTTTGAACACATTGATTTTGATGCCTTTTTAGTGTTTTTGTCATTTTGTTTGTTTGTTTCACCTTTGAGGACTTTTTTTATTCAGGGAAACAAAATTAGCATCACTTGGGGGTGAGACCCGATGAATAGGGAGGGTGGGGCATCGGGGTCACGCTGATTTTGGTCAAAAACTGCCTAACACAGCGCAGTGTGCACAGGTGCACTGTCACTGTGGAAGAACCAGTCATCTGTTTGCCACAACTCGGGCTGTTTCTTCTGTAAATCATGATGTGGAAGAAAACCTCAAAACCTCCAGATTAAAACTTCGGTTAACCACTCGACCCAGGGAACAAATTCAGAGTGCACGGTCCCTCTTATATCACAGATAGATCACTCCAGTTTTGTCTTTGTCCCCTCACCTTTGTACACATGCAAATATATAACCACAATATTCGTAATGTTATATAATATTACATAAGCTTATGAAGAAATGTGGAAAAGGAGAACTTTATTTTTTTTTAAGATTTATTTTATTGTTTTTGACAGAGAGAGACAGAGAAAGGGGAGGGCCCTCAGCAGTCTGTATAGTTGTATGTCATCAGTTTTTGACGCGGTTTCATTCCACAAAGGTAGGCGGGGACCATGCAGGGTGAGAACTAGGCTGGGAGCCTCCTTCATGGGAGGCATGCCTCCTCAAGCCAGGGGGCAAATGGAGGGGGTGGAGGGAAATTGAGAACCAAACTGGGGCCCCCCCACATGAGAAGCACACCCTAATTCAGCATATACTTCTGCACAGGAGCCAGAGCTGGAGGCAGAATTCAATCCTCAGTCCCCAGGACTGGAAAGCGAGTGCTTAACCCGCTGAGACATCCCAGCTTCCCCAAGCTTAATAGAGGTGGAATTGCAAAATTGTGATATCAAAATGAAAGGGATTTTTTTACCTCTTTATCTGCTTTTCTGACTTTCTCGATTAATCCAAAGGCTTGCATCACCTGCAGTGTCTCAGGGACTCAGGAATTTGCAGAGCATTTTCCCCCTGACCCTTGCTCTCTTTCATTACAATGACACTTTCATTGCATGCCTCCCACAGTCATTGTTTTGTTTCTATCTCTCAAGGACCCATGAAGTTGCTATTAATGGTGTCTTTATTTCCCTCTGATGGAACAGAGAAAGCCTTACTGTGGAGCACACACCTATTTAGTGGTACCTGGTTTTGAGAGCAGAGAACAGGAGATCTTTCATTTGTATACTTTAGACTTTTGTAGCACATGGTCTTGCTCACACTCTATACTCACATACCTAATTCATCTTTCACATTGCCAAGTTCATTTATCTATCTGTGAATATTTCAAGTATGACAGATAACATCTCTTGCCCCAAACAGTTCAGTTTGTCTATGCTATTATTTAAGTATTTTAACACATTGCGTATGGATCACGAGAATCTTTGTTTTTCTGATCCATGCATTAAGGACGGGTAATGAGAATTCTTGTTTTTACACTTGACCTTTTGTTTTTTGCAAGATTTATTTAATTAATGAAGTTTGGTTGATATATAATGAGCAAATATTATCAATGGATAAATTTATGTAAGTACAAAAAATTTCATTGAAAAGTTATAAATAATATGGAAGCAATAGCATTTTAAAGAGAAGAGTTCATTTCAACGTGGTCTCATTTACATACCTGCCGGAACAGAGGGGTATGAGGGTTTTAAACCCCGCTGTATGCAATGTGTTAATGAAAAATATTAAAACGTGAAATTGGAAAACTGAAAAAGGATGGTTAAAAAAGTATAACTCTGAGATCCAAGACAGCAAAGTAGATAAACATTGTACCTGCTTTGTTCCATAAACACATTAAAATTATACCTAAATTATAAAACAACCAACCTGAAGAACCACCTGAAGTCTGGCTGAACAGAAGTTTTATAACTAAGGATATAAAGAAGAAGCCATGTTGTGATTGGTGGGAGGGGCAAAGACAGGAAATGGGCTAACCCCAAATGTCTCAGCTACTGAGGTCTCCCCCAGAGGAGTAAGGGACCCAGCACCACATCTGGCTCCCCAGTCCAGAGCACTGGTGCTGGGAAGAGTAGTCCCACCACATCTGACTATAAAAGACAGTGGGTATTCTGACCATCTATTTTGAATAGAAGGCTTCGGGAAACCCAGAACACTCTTAAAGTGCCCACATACAGATTCAGTCACACATGGGCACTCTCCCTGGGCTCTGGCAGAAAGACAATGATTCAGGGGCATTGTAGGCATACAAGGGGCAGGGGTAGACTGAGGTATGTGGCATTGGGGTGAGGGCTGAAGGACAGTTGCCACTTTTCCTGGGAGGGGTCCTCCTCCCACGCAGCTGATGGACTGGCACCATCTTTTCTGTTTTGCACCCTCCTCCCACACAGCTAACTCTGAATCTGATTGGCCTAGTGAGCTCCACTTGCTCCACCCTGCTGACTCACTAGGACTGAACCCTGCTCAACTCCTTCAATGCCAGAGGCACTTTCTTCGGTGAGCAACCAGCTCTGCACGCATTGCAATCTTTCTTGGGAAACCATAAAGTCTACATATCCCAGGCGGACAGTGACTGGTCTCTCTGTGCTCAGAAACTTTAACTGAGTGTCTCCAGGCACAGCATTGCTACCAAACAAGAATCTACAGGAGCACACAGCACAGGTAGCCAGGAAAACTGTATCAGGGCCCCACAGGGCACCTACTACATAGGACTACTCAGCAATACTGGGAGATGCAGCAGATCTACCTAATACATAGAAACAAATGCAGGGAGGCATCCAAAATGAGAAAACAAAGTAATACATCTCAAATGAAAAAAAAAAAAAAAGCAGAAAACTCCAGAGAAAGAACTAAACAAGGTGGAGGCAAACCACCTATTAGATATGGAGTTTAAAACAATGGTTATAAGAATGCTCAAGAGTTTTAGTGAAAACTTCAGCAAAGAGATACCAAGCATAAAGAAAAACATAGAAACCATAAAAACAACCAGGCAGAAATGAAGAATACACTAACTATATGAAGAATACAATAGAAAGAATCACCAGCAGACTAGATGAAGCAGATAATCAAATCAGTGATTTGGAAGACAAGGTAGCAGAAATACTCAATCAAAACAGACAAAAGAAAAAAGAATCTAAAAACTGAGGATAGTTTAAGAGACCTCTAGGAGAACAACAAGTGTAACAACATTTGCATTATAAGGATACCAGAAGGGAAATAAAGAAGGCAAGGGATCAAGAACCTCTTTGATGGAATAAGAACTGAAAACCTTCCTAACCCGGAGAAGGAAATAGAAATACAAGCCCAGGAAGCACAGAGTGTCCCAAACAAGATGAATCTTAACAGGCTCACATCGAAACACATTATAATTAAAATGGCAGAGGTTAAAGACAAAGAGAGGATCCTGTAATAAAAGCAAGAGAAGGCCTACTAATAACTTATAAGGGAGCTCCCATATGACTGTCAACTGATTTCTCAACAGAAACTTTGCAGGCCATAAGAGAGTGGCAGAAAATATTCAACATGATGAAAAGTAAGGACTTATAATCAAGATCACTCTATCCAGCAAGGCTATCATTTAGAATCAAAAGACAGGTAAAGAGCTTCTCCGACAAGAATAAGCTAAAAAAGTTCATCACCACCAAACCAGTATTACAAGGAATTTTTTTTTCTTTAGGAAGAAGAAAAAAGGGGCCAAATTATGAACCATAAAGTAGCAATAGCTACATATCTATCAATAATTTCTTTCCATTTAAATGGACTAAAAGCTCCAATCAAAAGACATGAAAGGTACTGTACAGATTAGAGTGTCAGACACAGAAAGACAGATGCAATTTTATTTCACTCGTATATGGAATCTAAACAGGGAAAAAAAAACAACAACTCATACATACAGAAAACATTTAGATGGTTGCCAAATGGGAGGGTGGATGGGGTGTGGGTGAAAAAAGGGGGAAAGGATTAAGAAGTACAAATTGGTTGTTACAAAGAAGTTATGGGGATGTAAGGTATAGCATAAGAAATATATAATCAGTAATATTGTAATAACTATACATGTATCAGATAAGTACCAGATTTGGGAGATGGATGGGAGCAGAATGAAAAGGTGAACAGATGAAGAAATACAAATTCATAGTTACAAAATAGTCACAGGGATATAAAATATAGCATGGGGCATACAGTTAATAATACTGTAATATCTATGTATGCTGTCAGAGAGGTATGATTTATCGGGGTGATGCCTTCGAAAGTTATATACAGTAGACTCAATTAGCAGGTACCCATGCCAGATAAATAAAGTATTACTTATTTGATGTTTGTGTTTTTGTCTTTGTTTTTTTGCTAGATGCTTGAGAATGCCGATTGTTTGAGTTCCAGTTAAGGAAAGTCTACTGTACTTAATTTCTACTATACTTTTAACACTTTCTCTTTCTGCAACTTTCCTCAATTACATCCCTGTTTACACATGTCTCTTATTCCAGGACCCCTTAACCTTTCCTGGTAAAATCAAAGAAAAATCTCCTGTTTTTCTATTATTAGGCTTTCCATACATCCCAAACATACAATGTGGTTACACCTACATAGCATACCCTATGCACATACAATGAGATGGCTTTAAGTTGCAGTGATAATGTATTTGTTGATTTTTCACTAGAAATCATACTTTGGAGTCCACTGTTTAGAATTCCTGGCCAAGTTTGCCATTCTCCTTGCCTTTTCTTCTTTATTTTCCACCCTCTTTACAAAACTCTTCTGCTTGCCATTTGGTTTCTCTTCTCTGGGTCCCTTAAGCATCCTTCTTGCTCTTTTAACTCCCCACTGCCTGATATGGAATAGATCTTCCCATTCAAAATCTGGCTTACAGAGTATGTTCCCCTCATATATCTGTGGTGCAGATATTCCAAGCTTGGTGAACTTCTTTTTGCATAACAAATTTATATAAGAACTTTGGGGGAAAGTATAGTACATGTCTGGAAGACTGATCCCAGGATAAAGTACCATGAATATGCGTTTAAGCTCTGGAAGAAAAATCTGAAGGCAGAATTTCAAGGAAATATGTTAGTCAAGCTTCTATGAGCTAAGTATGGCTAGGGCCCTGGATCTTTTACCCACAGTCCTAGGTAAGGCACACAGCAGCAGCGTCATCAGCTCAAAACTGACGTGGGTGCTTTATTAATCCTCAAATCAAACTCACAAAGCTCACTCTGCCAGAAGTTCCATTATAACTGCCTCCCTATCACCCCCTAATCCATCAACATCCCTCATCCATGCTCCTACCTCACATACTGACAGAATCTCTGTTCCAAATCCAGCAAAGCAGGTGACCCCTTTATCGTGCTAGGTTCTCTCTCCTTGGAAATGCTGCTTAGTCATTTCCTCCTCCAAGAAATGCTACATCACAAATCCTCCCTCACTTCACATCCTACCCATAAAAACTTACCAGTCTCTTTCCACTATCGTAAAAACTCCATCTGCTAATGTTGTTTCATTTTGATCTTCCATTTAGCACCCAGGGACTTAGATTACATAAGAGTCAAGCCCACTGTAACACCTTATAGAGATTGAGAGGAAAGAAGACAATGCAATTAGCAGGAGAATATACATTGATGAGAATTAATGAAGGAGCTAGTATACTGTTGCTCTTAGATATTTAGTAAATTGAATTACTCTGTAATGAGTATGAAATGCTCATTAAGAATATTCTTCATCCCAAGCAACCCACAGAACCTCCTGAGGAGGCAGGTCTTTGCAGCTTCTCATGTACCCATTAGTTATCCGTCCATGGTGCTATTTCTAGAGGAGTGAACATCATTATCGCTGTATATTACACATCCTGTCAGTGAGATTGCTGTGGAGGAGCTACGCTTCCCAAAAGGAACTAAACACTCATTACAGCAAACTAATGTATGTCTGATTGTAGCTTCCTGGCTAATTATTTTATATTATCCAGGATATACACTGAGAAATTCATAGAAATTTCAAGAATTTAAGGCAATAGCAACTTTGGGTCATGAAACTTAGGTCCAGATAATTAAAGTATGAGTTGTAGGATAGAAGACTGCAATTGTGAACAAAATTTGCAAATCTCTTATAAACATAAAGGTCCTATTGATTTCTGCCCCTAACACATCTATATTCCCTTATGTAGGAGCTCAGTCAAGGATTACATGAGAAACACTTTCAGGTAACTACTTTTCTCCCCACACAGAGGAACTACGCATGAACCATTGCTTCCCACCTCTCTAGTTTCTTTGACCTCTTACAGTCCTTAGGCATTCTTCATCACTCACATTTAGGGCTTCTTTTGTCCCAAATGTCTGAGCTCAGATAGCACCTTCTTCTCTCTACTTCCTTTCTATTGCTCTAACATCACCCACGCTGCAAACAAAATGCATAAGCGTGGTGGTATACCAGGAAAGAGAAAAAACAATTTTACTTAGAAATAACTTGTACTTTTTCTGATTACCAGAAGACAGAAATAAAAATTATTGCTTATCCATTTATTAAAAAAAAAAGAAAAAAAAAGACAGTCAACATTTTGGAAACATATAGACTTTTAAAATCAAGTTGGGCATAACCAAAAATCTGAAGGATCATTCCACTGGCCTGTGGGCACATGCAGAAGATTCTCACAGAGGCCCAGAAAAGTTACCATCCCTGTCTGTGTTCTCCATTTATTAGCCTACTTTTCCCAAAGCATCAACTTTCAACACAGAGCACTTTTTGCAAAGTTACATTTATTGTTCTTCTGTTTTATTAATTATAAACGTAATACTTTTTAAAAATAGAAGACTATGTTTTTAGTTCAATTTTAGGTTTATTTAGCCCTAAAATATTTTTTTAATATTTTTTTATTGTTTTTGACAGATACATATATATACAGAGACAGGGAGAGAACTGAACTGGGGGCACAGTTCAGCATATGGGTCCGCATGGGCCGGGGTCAGGATTCGATCCCTGGTCCCCAACACTACAAAGTGAGTGCTTAACTCACTGAGCCATCCCGGCTTCCCCAGCCCTAAAATATTTTGGGAAACTTTACTCCATTCTTTCCTGGGAAATGTGCTATAAATTTAAACACACACACACACACACATACTTCTTTTAAGCAAAGGTTTTCCTCTCATAAAATTTTGACTGTCTGTGACTCTCATTCTTTGACAGTTTGCTTTACGTTTCTTTGCTATTCTACCTAGCCAAAGCAAGAATCTTAAGGTAGGACTAGGAAAGCACCGTGGAAGTGTGATAATAAAGGAGTAAAGTTGAGACACCTCCACAGGTACTAGAGGTTATAGACTAAAGTTCTCATCAACTTTCTCGTCTTTTCTTGCTGCTGTCCCCAAATAAAGTTATGCATCTGCAGGGGCCGTGTTACATGGTTCCTTTTAGAGATCATTCTTGAAATGTGATACTGTACTGTTTTGTCAAGATGTTATTACTGGGGGAAACTAGGTGAGAGTACATGAGATATTTTTGTACCATTTCATACAAATTCATGTGAATACTATTCTTGCAAAAAAAAATTAAAGAATAAATCAAATAAAAGCATCTGCATACAAAACATCATTATGTGTTTTGCAAGAAGATATAAAAAAGAATAGATACCTAGCAGAGTAGAGTGGCTGCTTGCTGGTAGGGAAAGCGAGGAGAATGAAAAGAAGAAAGAGAATAAAGGACATATTTTGTTAATAAGAAAAAGGTTTTAAATTTAAAAAAAACCAAACTACTTTCACTTCAGTTTGTTCAGTTAGGCTCATTACTGGCTACCTGACTAGCCAACAATGAATTGTAGCACAAGACCCTCTACTTTGTTTTGAAGGGATCAGTCATCAATGAAGGGTTGCAGCCCCCAAATATGTCCCTCTATATCATGAAGTTTATATGACACTCACCAAGTTCCAGACATAGCCATAGGTATCACATACCACACAGGAAAATGTAGTTCCATCTTGATTCCAGGTGTCAAGTATTTACACAACCGCTGATGCAAGTCCAGTTATTGCTCATAAAACAACTGTCACTCTAGTGACAGTTAAATTTTCATTTCAAAATCTCAAATATATGGTGATGGAAAGAGAACTGACTCTGGGTGGTAAACACATAATGCATAGACGATGTACTATAGAATTGCACATCTCGCACCTATGTAATTTTTACTAACCAGTGTCACCCCAATAAATTCAACAACAACAACAAAAAAAAAAACCAAAACACCTCACATTTTGGGTGTTTATGCTAACGGGCTCATTTTTATTGTTTTTAAGGGCATATTGCCATTAGATAACAAAACAAGTTCAGTTTTAATAAACTAATTGCGTTATTCTTATATTTTAGTTCTCTTTCAAATTTTCCATGAAAGCATTATGTTTAAAGACAGGAGAGAAGGATTTTCTACTAAGAGGTTTTAGTAGATATTTTAAGTAAGAAATTACCTGGGTAAATTACTTGGAGGCTTAATATCTCATTCTGGGAGACACCGGGATAGCTCAGCAGTTGAGCACTTGCCTCACAATCACGGGGCCCAGGGTTTGGTTCCTGGCCCCGGCCCATGCAAACCCCACATGCTGAACTGCAATGCAATTGGTGGCCACCAAGATGACTCGGTGGTAAAGGTTCCTGCCTCCCATTGCAGGAGGCCCGGCTCAGTTCCTGCCCCACGCGGCCCCAGATCCACCTGTGTGGAGTGAAACCATGTCGCAGCTAATGATGTGCAGCTGTGGAAACTGTTCTGGGCCCTCCCCTCTTCTCTCTCTTTCTCACATTTTCTCAAACAATAAAATAAAATCTTTTACAAATTTATTTTTTTTAAGATTTAATTCTGGAAAGATTTTATATTTATCAACCCTTTTCTGAGTACATGAGAAAACTGAAAATTCAACAAATTCAGGCCCAATTGATCTTTAAGAGTATTCAATTAACAAGCTTCTATTCAGCAAACAGTATATGCCAAAAATTAGATTAGATACTGGTGAAAAATATAAATCAGACATAACCTCGAACCTCAAGGAGCCCAAAATTGAGTCCAACAGAAAATTACAATTTAACGTGGAAAGGAATAAAGAGAGATGTGAGTGAAATCCTGTGTGAGTAAAGAATGAGCAAAGAATGGGTTGTAGCTCATTCTGGGGATCAAGTAGGAGAGACATTCAAACTGTGCTTTAAAGAGGAGTAGGTGTTTGAGTGACAGAGGAAAAGGGAGTGCATGCCAGGCGGGAAGGCACCAGAAGAAGCAGCACGTTGCGCACTTACGGTTCTAAATTGGAGTTCTGGTTAGGGTTGTGGTCACATTGCAATGTCAGGGAAGACCTCAGCAAGGTGAGGAATTGAGGCATCTTTGAGGACTGACCATCCTCCCCCGCCCCTGTCCCTCATGTCACTCTTTCGCTTCTCTAGCTGTTCTTTCATCCCCTTTCCTCTCCTGACCAACTTCTTTTGAGTCTCTCCTACCTGATAAATCTGTAGATTTATCTACTGTAGCCTCAATGACCACCACACCCCAACTTATCCTGAACTTTCAGGCCAGGCATCCACCCTTGCCTTTATGTCTCCCTTCAAATTCCTGAGAGAGAAAAATCAAGTTGGCCCAGCTGTTTTCAAATGTGTCCACTAAACAGCATGAAAGTGCCGTGGTGAGCAGTAAACCCAGCATCGCCTATGAGCAAAGGAGGCAGAGTCTCCTCTATTGCTCTTTCAATATCTCGGGGCCTAGCCATGTTTTCAGACTGAGGGGTTTCCTAGTTTTGGTGCTTTGCAAACCTGGCTATTACCACCACTTCCATGATGTATTTGGACCATCCCTAGAAAGTCTGATATACTTAACGGGTCTGAGGTGAGGCTCCCAAGTGGCTTTATTGTGCACACACCTTGAGAACTGGGGAGACTCGCTCTTAGGGCACGGAAGAAGAGATGATCGGCTTCCTGCGCCAGTGACTAATCAAGCCCTTCCAGCTTTGGTCCTCAGTGTCACCCACAGGCTCAGATCCTCTCTGAGAGCGGATCCCCCTAACTTAGGCATATATTGCCAAACAAACAAAAAAACAGACAGTATTACCTCCAATGAAGGAAGCAGCTCACTCCCTCATACCCACACCTCTCCCTTCAGAAACAGACATTCCAGCTTACAGTGTAGGGAATGAGCCTATGGAGAAAGTAGGATAGTATATGATAGGCTAAATTCTCCCTGGAGTTTTCAGATTCTATTAAACAGTGGTGACAATAGCTATGTGGCTTACATAGTGATCCCAGTGCAGCTGACCTTGACAGAGAGCACCCGTCCTCCCCACCACCTCACCTCCAGTGGTATTTCTCCCTCTTTTGTTCAGAACCAGTCCCCTCAAGGCTCCTTGAAGGGCATCTCCTTATCTCACTCTGCCCAGCCCTAACATGGTCATAAGATGTCATCTTTCCATCTGGACCATTGGCTGGTTGGAAAAAGTCTGGAGGGGTGTTTCTTGGGGTGCCCCCTCAGGAGTTTAGAGAAACGGTTTCTTCCTTTGTGATTGCTAGTTGGGTAATTGTCCTACCCAGGCGATTCCATGACTAATTATCACAAGGTTAATTTTCTGTCCCAAAGATTCATGTGTCCTCACTCATCCAAAAACAACACTGGGACTAGCCCAATGTCATAAATGACTTAGCCCAAGGATTTTTTGGCATGGGCCAGCACCCGGATGTTTATTCTGGGCTTAGACTTCAAGAGACTTGAGATGGAAATGAGGCAAAGCAGAGGGCGCAGGTGCTCAGCTCCTCTGTATAGGAACTCACACACACACAGGTGCAGAAAGTCAATGACTTGTAGAAACACCATTGCACAGACACATGATGAGCAGGCACGTCAGACTTCGGTCACCAGCACTCGGCTAGCGCATGAGGACAAAGGCACATGTACTTGGACATCATTCCCCACCCCCTTTGCCCAATGGCTCTTTATTAATACTTACATCAAGTCTTGTCAGAGGGATGCCGGGATAGCTTAGCAGTTGAGCACTTGCCTCACAATCATGAGGTCCAGAGTTTGATTCCAAACCTGGCCCGTGAAACCCACATGCTGAACTGCAGCACAAGTGGTAGCCACCAGGATGGCATGGCAGCTCAGGTGCTCACCTCCCATGCAGGAGGCCCCCAGTTCTGTTCCTGCCCCACACAACCCCACATCCACTTGTGTGGAATGAAACCATGCCACAACTGATGATGTGCAACTATGGAGACTGCTCTGGGCCCTCCCCCCTTCTCTTTCTCTCTCTCTCTCTCTCTCTCTCTCTCTCTCTCTCTCTCTCTCTCTCTCTTTCTCTCTCTCTCTCCTTCCTCAAACAATAAAATAAATCCTAAAAAACAATTCATGTCAGAGGGGACTACAAGGAGCAGCTAAAGCTGCCTACTTCTCCTTTCTCACCTCCTTAGATTCACCCTGTACATCCAGGGTGGTGCCTTTGCCTTCGGAGAAGCAGATGTCCTTCCTGTGGGAGATGAGCTGGCCAGTCCCACGGTTCTTCTCTGCCTCGTGGACTAGGGGGAGCTCCCCTCCTGGCACAAGGGAAGCCTGAAGATGAATCTACACAGTAGAGGCAGGAAGCAGGGTTCACATGGTTTGATGGTGAGAAAGGTTTTTCTCAAATTTTCATCATTGCTCTCATAGAAACCGCAGCCACCACAGAGGGCAGATGGGAATCCTAGTTCAAGACATCTCTCCCTTTCACCCCTCTTGTCACATTGCTCTACTTGCCAGAGGTCGTCTCCTTCATCCCTCTGCTTCCAAGGATTGGTGGTTGCTGCAGTTGAGGACAGGCATGCTGTCCTGTCCTCTCCTTTGACCACTCTCCAAGGTCAAGGAAATTCACCTGACTGGATACCAGTCACAAGCCTATGCCTGCAGGCTACAGCCCAGCCAGGCCCAGGATAATTACAGAATTGAACTTGGACAATATGCTCAGATAGCACTTCTTTTTTCCTAGATCCTGGGTAAGTCATGTAGTTTGAGACAGGTTGCCTATAGCTAGGACCTCTCTGTCTTCTATTTTCCAGCTTCTACAACTGGCCACCTACAGCTTATCCTGAGGTCTGGGCTAGAGGGATAGACCAGCAGGGCTCAGAGCTCAGCATGCTTCTTCACAGGTGACACAACTAGTGCCGAGTGTAAGGAGTTGTGCCTTCCATGAGGCAGGTCCCACAGTTGTCAATTAGCGCACCCTTTGCTCGCTCAGATCGCTGAAGCACCTGCATATTTCATAAAGAATTTTGAGCTCTGCTCTGCCAGAAACTGGAGGTAGAAAGAATACAGCACAGACCTGGACCTCAAGGAGCCCAAGTATTACACGAAGCTCTGAGCTCATATTCTGATAAGGGTCCTTTGAATTATTTTTTTATTATGAGTATTTATTTTCCTTTATTTAATCATATCAACCTCATTAGTTACTTTGCTTTCTACTCATTCATCTTCAAAATTGTTCTTATATTTAACTACCCCCATCAACTTGACACTCGCTATTAGATAGAGTAGCCAGTTCAGCAGGAAGATGCAGGACTCCAGGATGGAGGTCTCCAAGAAATTCATTCATTCGTTCATTCATTCATTCATTCATTTAAAAGCTGCCAAGGTCTCTATGACATGCAAATATATGTAATAAGAATTAAAAATAGATGCAGCCATGTCTGTGCAAATGGAAAAATATTGCTGTTATTTTGCAAAATGCAACCTCTAAACCAGAAAAGACCTCACTTATAGGTGGAATATAAAATTGAAAGGAACAAAGAAACAAAGACTCATGGACACAGTCAATAGTTTAGTGGTTACTTGAGGGGGGAGGGGGGAGGAGGAGGAGTAGGGAGGGGGAATCAAACATACGGTGATGGAAAGAGAGCTGATTCTGGGTGGTGAGCACATAATGCGATGTATAGACAATGTAATGCAGAACTGTACACCTGGAAACAATGTAAATGATATCAATTAATGTCAACCTAATAAATTTAACAAAAACAATACATAAATAAACTAGAAAGGAAATAAAATCATACTTAATTCCACAATGAATGAAATTTTTATAATAATAATGGCATAGTCACTGATCACTGATTTACTTAAAATAGTAAGAATCTGAGTGAGAATGAGAAGGAGAAGTGAGATCTAAAAGAGTTAAATCCACATCTACCATAACAAAGTGAATAGAAAAATATCTAAAATTAGTAAGCCAATCCATAACAGGATAAGCTTATCATAAATAGGTGTGGAAATAGTTACCAGGACAATTAAAAAAGTAGCTTCCCCTATGAAATAGGTTTAAATTTGGGGGAGGGAAAATGTACAGGCCCTTTAGTATTATTTAGTTTGTTTAAACATGTGTTATATTTCACTTTGATTTTTAAAGAATTTTAGTTATATTACCTGACAGAAGACTATTGCAACTCTGCTTGACTCCTATATGCTACTGAGGTACAGCGTGTTTATAAGCATCAGTAATAGTGATCAGTATTGACCTCCAGCAACTTAGCCAGTCATTAGTTCCCATCCATAGAATTTAAAGTCAAGGGAAGAGCAGAAAACTACATATTGTTCCTTCAAGTGATAGTGCATAGAACAATAGTCCACCGTAGAATAACAACATTGAAGGATATATATTTCTTCATATATTGACCTAAGAAACCCAGTTTTGCCTGATTTCAAAGAGGAAACTAATAGAGTTTAACTGAAAAGCCAGCAATGTATCATGATAGATTGTTGCAGTCTTCAGTGACTGGCATGAGCCCAATGTAGCCTCTACAGTTTGTTACATTTTTTTTAAACATTTGCCTGTCAATATTTTTATTTAGAAATCCTTAGCTCTAGCCACACAGGTCTTCTCACTATAGTCAAGGTAAGTTATCTTTTTTTGTCTCTACAACATTTGGTCACATCTTTAAGCATCTTACAACCTAGATCCTTTCTGTTCTCTCCACTTGTCTAAATCCTACCCATCTTTTAATATTCAACAAATCAACTTCTTATTGCACACCTGTGATATGCAAAACATGGGTAGGTGCTGCAAAAGTTCATCCTCCACAGCTCTATGTTTTATTAGAACACGAACATAAGTAGGCAGATAACTACAAGGCAAGGTAAAGTGAACTATGTTCCCTAAAAAAAGCACACTCAGAATATTGAGCATGTAAAAGTGTATTATGGGGGTGCTGTGATAGCTCAGTGGGTTCAGTGCTTGCTTTGTGCCCCTGGGTCTGGGGATCGAGTCCTGGGCTAGGCTGGTGTGGACCCATGTGTTGAGCTGGAGTGTGCCCCCAGTTCAGTTCTTGCTGGGGCAAGCTTCCCATGTGGGAGGCCCCGGGCTTGTAGGGACATGACACCCATGCAGGAGGCCCCTGGCCCGATTCTTGCCCTGGGCAGCCCAGTGCCCACCTGAGGAATGAAACTATATAGAAAACTAATGATGCACAACTAAGGAGACTGTTCTGGGCTCTTCCCCTTTTGTCTGTCTCTCTGTATCAAAAAAAGAAAAACAATAAAAATAAAACTTTAAACATGTATTATGACATCAGAGTAAAAGGCCTAGAATATATGAGTATTTCACACAGAAGGGAGTATGTGAATCACACCTCAAGGAATCCAGGTGACATGCAGGTAGAAATGTGAACTGTGCAAAGGCATTGAGGAGGGCTGGAAGGATAAGCAAATCTCTACTAGCAGGGTAGCTTTAGGGATCAATGAAAAGCCCGCTGTAGCTAGGAGATCAGGAGGCTAACCTGTAAGTGCAAGTTGGTGACAGGGTAGAGAGCCTTGAATGGCAGATTGAAGAATTTTTACTCACCTCAGTAGGTAAGAGAGCTACATATATATATATTTATTTTCATTTCATTTTATTTTACTATTTTTTTATTTTCCCATGATTCCCAGGACCAAATCCTGGAGGACGTGCCTGGAATACCTTTATTTATTTATTTTTGGATGCACCCTCCCTACTTCCCGTACCCCAGCTCTCCCACCCACCTCCCCCTTTACCCTCAGATAACCACTCAACTACTGCCTGTGTCCATGAGTTTTTGTTTCTTTGTTACTTTCAGTTTTATATTCCACCTATGATTGAGATCATGTTTCTTGATTCTTTCACTCTGACTTATTTTGCTTAATAAGATGTTTTCAAGGTCCGCCCATGTTGTCAGAAACTGCTGTATTTCATCTTTTCTTATCGCTGAGTAGTATTCCATTGTGTAAATATACAACTTCTTTATCCAGTCATCTATAGAAGAACACTTTGGTTGTTTCCATGGCTTGGCCTCCATGAACAGTGCTGCGATGAACATTGGGGTACATGTATCTTTGCGGATTAAGGTTTTCAGATTTTTTGGGTAGATACCCAGGAGAGGGATGGCTGGGTCATAGGGCAATTCCATTCCTAGTTTTTTAACGAATCTCCACACTGCCTTCCATAGTGGTTGTACCAATTTACATTCCCACCAGCAGTGTATGAGGGTTCCTTTTTGTCCACAGCCTCTCCAGCACTTGTTCCTTGTCTTGTTGATTATAGCCATTCTAACAGGTATGAGGTGGTATCTCATTGTGGTTTTAATTTGCATTTCCCTAATTGCTAGTGTTGTTGAGCATTTTTTTCATGTATCTGTTGACTACTGTTCATATGTCTTCAGAGGAGAAGTGTCTTTTTAGGTCTTCTGCCCATTTTTTTTTTTTGATTGTTTTTTTATTGTTGAGTTGTACGAGTTCTTTATATATTTTAGATATTAGCCCCTTATCAGAGGCATTGTTTGCAAATATTTTCTCCCATTTGGTTGGTTTTCTTTTTATTTTGTTGATGGTGTCCTTTGCTGTGTAGAAGCTTTTTAATTTGATATATGTATATATTTTTTAACAATAAGATGGCCCAAACAGAGCATCCCTCTATAAAGATTAATTTAGCAGTTTTTGAGATTATTTGAATGGGAGGAAACAGAATATAGAGATAGCAGTTGAAACCTATTCTAATAACCACAGTAAAGAGTTTTGAGGACATGAACTAATGTGGTCATGAAAGATATGAAGAAGGGTGGGTGTGAATGGAGTGCAGGAAGACCTCCAAGTAACTCGATGGCTCGTTGAGCCATCTTCCTATCTATCTTGCTCCATGCAAAGAGGCTCTACTTTTCAGACTTGGTGGATTGGGGGAATGGTGGTAGCTACAGGAGGAAGAGATTATCTGAATAAAATATGTTTTGGATACACTACATTAAAGTATTAATCACACATCCAGACGGAGTGAATGCCAGGAAAATGGAATGTGGGTCAGAAGCTCAGGAATAAAGTCAAGACTGGACACGAAGATCTTTTAGCACCAAAGTGATATTTGAAGCAGGGGGAGTCTGATTACAGATGTCCATAAATAATAATTTTCAAAGTCTTTGCTTACGGGATTGGGAAAAAAGAAAAGAAAAAAAAAACCCAGAGGGTCCTGATAATAAAGTGATCCCTCTCTTCTTACTGTATTTTTGTTGTTGATTGTTTGCTTCTTGTTCTATTCATTCATTTCACAGAAAGAAAGCAAACAAGTGGACGAAATTTGCTACCTTGAGTTGAAAGTCCATGATAGCAGATTCCAATAGAGATTTAAAGGATTATGGCCCAAAGGAAGAGAGCAATTCTAGTGTAGATTATTTTAGTACTTCTCTGGCCAACCAAGACCCCTGGAAATTATGCTGAGAGCTGAAGGACATGCTAAGCTAGAAGCTGAGACAGAATTGAAATAAGGCTTGTTCTGGTTTGCCCGGGTGTTTACCAGGACACAAAACTTTCTGTGCCCAAATAAAGAAAGTTCTGGGCAAACCAAGGTAAGTTGGTCATCCCCAAGAGGCAGAATGAAGAATGTGGGCAGAAATGCCATAGCTCTCATATCAATTATTTTTCTAAATTCTCTCAAAATATGTCCAGAGCTAGGAGGCAGACATTTATGGGAAAGTGTGGGTAAACTCTGTGTGTACAGCCCAGATGGATTGAGCTCCTGGTTCACGGTGGGCTTCTAGCACTAACCATTCTTCAATAGAATCAGAGCCCCAAAGACCCAACCAGGGAAAATGCCTGGAGTCCAATCCTTGCAGATACCACAGGCAGAAAACAGGGTTGGAATGAGAGGGCAGAGTCTTCGATTAGGGAAATGCCAAGCTGGTAAGTGGAAATTCAGCAACAACTATTGCTTCACATGACTGAAGTGGTTGAAATGGCAAGCAAGTGAAGACAGGTGGGTTGAGCTGACCTCTGAAACAATGACATTATTTAGTCTATGAAACCTGAAAGAACAGCCTGTCTCCTGTCCTGGGACACACTCACAGCATTTGTCATTGTGCAGATCCTGTTGACTTTTCCTGTAGACACAGAATCTGCCTCAGGGGGCATCTTGAAAGGTTAAGAGAATGTACCTAGAACCCCTGCCAACTGGCCTGAAGGGGACACACAGATCACCTCTTCCTCCTATCCCTTCAGAAACCCTACGGGGCAATGCTCGTGCTCCTGGGTCAGCTGAGCTGCCAGGTTAGACAGTGGCCTTGAGTTCTAGAAGCAGAGTTTGGCCACAAAGACTAAACTGTAACTTTCAATTGTGAGAGGCAGCACAATGTAATGAGAAGATTGGCTTTTGCAGTTAAGAGACATTAATTTAGCCTGGTCACCTATTACCTGTGTCATCTTGGGAAAATTAACTTATAACACTGGTTGAATAATAAGTATCTTGTAGGGGGTTTGTGAGACAGAAACATAACCATATGAAAAAGCCAAGCTCATGCTAATATACATATAAGGGAACCTGCGTTCTCCCAGAGTGGCCCTGTTCTTTCCTGCAGGTGTATGCATGTGACTGTGTGTGTGGTTGTGTACGTGACTGTGTATGATTGTGTATGTATATGTTACTGTGAATATGACTGTGTGTGACTGCAGGAGGCTGTGTGTGGGCTTGGGGGGGGATTGTGTATGGGTGTGTGTGTGTGTGTGTCTTCAGATGACCCTTTGGCTTAGCAGCTTATCTAGGAACAGAAGCCCTCTCTTCTTCCTCCTCCTTCCTCAGTGGCTATATTTTAACAAGATGCTAAAAGCTCTGATTCCAAAGCCAGACAGGCCCAACTTTTCCCTCATCCCATAGACAGGCAGCTCAGAAACACACTGCTGGCTCCCATGCCATTGTGAAAAGGCAGCTGGAGCGTGTTTGCTTCTAATTCCAAAGGTACATGCAGCTCTCTCTACCTCTGAGAACGCTGTTCCAAAGTCCTCTCTCTGCCTCATTTGGATAACTGAGTCAAAAATGACCACTTCACCCAATCCCAACTACTGAGTTCCCTTAACAGAAAGAAGCCAAAGTCCCTCCTTCTTCAGCCTGTCCCAGCACTGTCTCTCAATCCTCACCTCTGTCCCCTATTTTCACTTTGCTCCATATACAATGAGCTCATCAGCAGCCATGAAAGTCCCCAAGGATAGACTCCCACTGCAGAGGGAGAGGTTTCTGAAACAGAAACTTTGAAGAAAGCCTTTAGAAACGTAAACTTACAGCATAAAGCTATGAAAGAGCAAGAATTCTCAAGCCTTTCTCCCCCCGCCCCCCACACACCCCGAAAGGGAGTCTAGAACTAGAGAACCTCATCTCTCCATCTCGTCCTCTGGCCTCTTTGTTGCTGGGCAAGGGTGAGATGGATCACGCATGTGATACCAAACAGCCTGGCAGCCTGCTTCGTGGGTTCCTAGCAAGTTAAGCCTTTATTTCAAGGTCGCTGACGTAAGATGCCTAGAGTCAAGATCTAGAAGGGAAGAAGGGGAGATGAGTGGGCATGAAATAAATAAGGCACCTGCCGAAGGTGGACAGCTATGTCCTTTAACAGGATTCATGGAAAAGTCCATTCTCTTGGGTAGGGCTGGCTGGGAAGGTACATAGTTAATTAAGGGTTTTCTGGTTTTTCCAGGTTTGCAATTGACCATCTCCCTTATGCTTCAATTTCTTCTCACTGCGCTCCTTCTGTGATGTGAATAAATACTAGGGAAGATTGTTCACTGGGAGGTCTGTGAATAACTCTCCTGTCCCAAATGTCAAACAATAGTCTGAAAAGGTGTGCCCTCTCCATCCTCACACAAACATGCACATATTCACACATATGCACACATGCATGCACACACACACAGACACACACACACATACACACACATATTCACATACTACCTTTCAAAACCTCCTCAGAAAAATTTCAGCTAAGACTGAGTTTACTGAAAATATAAAGGTGGTATGTCACAGTTGGGAGGTTACAAAGAACCTCCCCAAGATGGTCCTCAGTGCTATCTGTTTTATTTGCAGGTAAAAGCAAATGAGACCCTGTAGGCTGAAGAGAAACGTCTATCCCCACCCTCTACCCTCAACTACCTAGAGCAGAGATTCCCACATTTTTCCACTTGTGTACCACTTTTAAGCACCTTTCTATAAATTGTACCCCTTGTTATTAAAACAACTTTCTAAATACTGACACTTTTGTTCAGTGCCTATCTTATTGTAAAATAGTGGAAATGAGATAATAAGAAAGAAAAATTGCTGTACTAAAAGTACAAACCACAGATTTAATTTTATAATATTTGTAACACAGTTAAATAAGAAAAATAATGATCAAGTATTTAACAAACTTTTAATTTATTATTAATACTTACATGTTATCTGAAAATTCTGTAATAATTATTATGCAAATCACTATCAGATTAAAACTTTGTTAGTGAGATCATTGAGCTTGCTTTGATGTACTTAGTTTCTTAAAATCAGGCTAAAAAGATTCAAGAGATGGTCTTAAATCCAAGCTTGCATTAAGCTTGGTGCAGTACTTACTTTTTATGAAGGTATAAGGAGAAAAAGCTCTCTCTACTAATTCAATATTAGTAAATGGCAAGAGCTATCTGAGTGCCTTCTCACTGAGCATTTCATATTCCTCACTGACATCTACCCAGAAGGTAATAAGATACTTGTTCTTAAAATCAGAATTTACAGAAGAATTGGTTGAAAGTTAAATTAACTGCTTTTTCATTGATTGATTGTTCAGCTTCTTTGAAAAATTTTCATTGAAGAAATCTGCAATCCAGTAGTTTTCTTTTCCACGTTGAAGGGAGTGTGTATAAAAGGACACTTTAAGACTTTCCAAGTGACTTACAATATTCTCTTTCATGTTGTGGGATAAGGGCAAGTCATTCTCAGATAAGAAGTTGTGCAGAGTTTCAAAAAGTTCAGGCTGACCTCTTTGAATACACGCTTTCCAAAAGTGGTTTTTTAATCCTTGACTCCATTTTGTCAGTTACTTTGAATAGAGTGATTGAGCTGTTTTGAAGTCCTATGTTGAGTTTGTTTATTTCTAGAAAAATACCTGATACATATGCAAGACTTTGAAGCCAATCACTGTGCTAAAACTTTGGAGCAAGAGGGGAAACGATGGTCTTCAAAACGCACCTGGACTTCATGTCTACGTTCAAATACCCGTGTAAGTACTTTGTCATGAGATAGTCACCTTACCTCCATATGCAGAAGCAATGTGCTGTGAAAACTATTCCTTTCTTCACATGGTGCTTTAAACTATCTGGAGTTTCATGGTTGTGACTTAATAAGATTTACAACAATTAAAAAATGGGCAGAAGACCTAAACATGCACTTCTCTTCTGAAGACATACAAACAGCCAACAGACACATGAAAAAATGCTCAACATCACTAGCAATTAGGAAAATGCAAATTAAAACCACTATGAGATACCACCTCACCCCTTTTAGAATTGCTGTAATCAATAAGACAAAGGATAACAAGTGCTGGAGAGGCTGTGGACAAAAAGGAACCCTCATACATTGCTGGAATGTAAATTGGTACAACCACTATGGAAGGCAGTGTGGAGATTCCTCAAAAAACTAGGAATGGACTTGCCATATGACCCAGCAATCCCTCTCTTGTATATCTACCCATAAAACCTGAAAACCTTAATCTGTAAAGATACACGCACCCCAATGTTCATCACAGCACTGTTTACGGTGGCCAAGTTGTGGAATCAACCAAAGTGTCCTCTGATAGATGACTGAATAAAGAAGTTGTGGTACATTTATACAATTGAATACTATTCAGCAATAATAAAAGATGAAATAAAGCAATTTGTGACAACATGGATGGACCCTGAAAATACCTTATTAAGCAAAATAAGTCAGAATGAAAGAATCAAGAAACATATGACCTCACTTATAGGTGGAATATAAAACTGAGAGGAACAAAGAAACAAAGACTCGTGGACACAGTCAATAGTTTAGTGGTTACCTGAGGGTAAGGGGGGAGGTGTGGGGGGGGAGAGATGGGGGGAGTAGGGAGGGGGAATCAAACACACGGTGATGAAAAGTGAGCTGATTCTGGGTGGTAAGCACATAATGTGATGTATAGACAATATAATGTAGAATTGTACATCTGGAAACAATGTAACTGATATCAATCAATGTCACCCCAATAAATTTAACAAAAAAAGAAAAAATTTACAACTTTTACAGCCTTATCAAGACCATCTTTCAGCTCACTAGGAAGAGGCCTGGCTACAACACTTTGTCTAGGAATGTAGCAGTGACTCCATGGTACACAGGGAGCTACTCCTTTAATTCAGCTGCGTGGGCCCATAAAACAACCTGCCACATGCATTCCTCTGTCAGTGCACACGCGCGACGATTCAACCAGCCAATGTTCTTTCCAGTGAAGTAACCAATGAGAGCCTTTGCCTGTGGTGTGCTCTGTCAATGGGTAACAAAGTGACAGGCTTTCCTTTGTTTTATTTCCTATGAAGTACTCTGCAATGACAAGCAAATTAGATCAATCAGCAACATCTACACTTTCATCCACCTGGATGGAAAACATTTACTTTTTCTCATTCTATCTACTACTACAGCTGCAACATCGTCAGACATTTCCTGTATTTCTTGAGACACTGTATTATTGAAAAAGAGATAGTATTGATTTTGCAAACATGTTCTTTGTTAAACATAGAAAAAATGGTATCGTTAAGACAAGGGGTAATTAAATCTTCAGCTATGGTGTGGGTTTTACTGCACTTAGCTATGCAATAAGCAATATAGTATGAAGCCTCAACTGCATTCTCATGGTCTTTCTTTCCTGACACCATGTATGAACAAACAGTTAAATACTTTACTAAGAACCAAAGACAATGTATTTCTTTGTTTTTATATATAGGATTGAGGCAGGATAGCTAGCATAAAGATAGGCCATCAAGGAAGGCTTTGGTAGTCATAGTAACCATATCAAAAATATAGTAGGCACTAAGATCATGACTACCAGTATGGACTGAAATGAGATAATCCCAAGGCCCCTATGTTCCACAGCTCCCCAGGCATAACTGATTAATGCCTCAAGGGAATAAACCCACAACAATGTTTTTAGTTTGTTTAAAGATTCCTTAAAGTTTAGACAACAGAGCAAATCATGCAGTAAAGATTCATGCATAGGTGCCCTACCTGCATCTAAGCAGGTAGGCAAACCATACATAAGGAGTAGCTTTAGCCTTAGGTGTGGCATTCCATTTGGGGGTATCCCCCTCTCATTAGAGAGGTTTGTCTTTTCTTTAAATAAATCTCCACTGCCTAACCTTTCCCCTCGAGTCCATGTACCGGTAATCATTCTTCAGGTGTGTGAGACCATGAACACCAGACACTAGAAATTTCCTGCATCAGGACGTTTAGTTCATAAATGTCACATAGATAGAGAGGGTTTCCTGCAACCATTGGATATTTCCCCACACACAACACACAAGGGCTTAGGACAGTCGTCGTCTCCTACAAATGAAAATCCATATTTCATATACTCTTCAGAGCATTTCCTTCTCTTCTGTGTCGTATCTGAGGCGTGCAGCTTTGTGTTAGCTCCCATTGTGGGTGTACTGGTAGCGACAGATACATGTCGAAAAGTACTTGGTGACAGGTTATAATCCACATCAAGTTTTGGTTTTTTAACTGTTCCTGTTTTCAACCACTGGTCCTTAACTGGCATGCTTCAAATTCACTGACAATAATAACTGAAACTGTGTTAAACATTAAATAAGCAAACTATTTGAAAAGAATCACAATTAAAGACAATGCACTTACTTTTACTCAGTCGATAACTAAACTGATCAGTCTGGCTACAGATATATTTACATGTTTGGAGAAGTTCTAGGAATTTTATAAATGGATGATTGCAAAACTGAATGTATGATTGGTAGAAGAGCGGTTTGGGGGAAGGTTCACCACCACGCCCTCACCAATCATCATGGGTTGATGGGATCTAAATTTAGTGTCTCCACTAATGGTGATTCAGACTTAACATTTATTGTTCCATAATTAATGTCTGGCATATTTTACTTTGTTTTTTCACCATTACTGATTATTTTTCTCATATCCCTAAATGGCCCAGTGTGTAACCCCAGGGGTAAGCATACCATCACTTGGGAACCAATAATCTACAGGAATTTGAATTAGGGGCCTTACACATAATAAGAGATTATCAGAGATCACCTCTTTGGACCTATCTCTAGGACAGGACAAACTTCTATTTACTAAACATTTGATCTTACCATCCTGCAATGATTTTTTTTTTTTTTTTGAGCTCCAAAGCACCTTGCCTCACCCTTCCATAGCTCAGAATGTCATATATACACATTTTCCCTCTCTATTATTGAACCTCTTATGCTTATGGGGTTTCTGACTCTCTCATGTATGCGGGGTTCCTGTACACATGTTACCATTAAATTTGGTTATATTCTCTTGTTAATCTGTCTTATATCTATTTAATTATTAGAGCCTGAAGGGTAGAGGAAAGTTTTTTCTCTCTATTGTTGGCACTGTGAGCAGGATACCTCCTTGGTTTGATATAGCTAACCCCAAAGCTGCTATAGTAGAAAGGTTCTGGAACCTCCATCATGAGCCGACAAAGATAAGAATTTCCATGAAGTCAAACTCCTGGATTCCTACAAGCAGAGCTGGGTGGAGGCAAAGTGGTCAGAGGCCTTTCTTTTTTCCTTTTCTAAATTTAGATTGGTAGGAGAAAATATTTGTGGAACTAGTTTTTTGGATTTAACAGCTCTTATACATTTTTGTACAGTACACTTGGTTTTATTGCTCCATTTCCTCCTATAGATCATTTCTGTTCTCCATGTGTAAGAGCGAAACTCAAGAAATTAATAACTTAGTTAGCTCTTGCTTTGTTAATCCACTTAGTTAGCTTATAGCCTGAATCACTTCATAGATTTTATTTTCTCTTTGTTTAATAATTCTGCTTTGTTCCTTTTCTTAAGGCTATGCATATGAGATCTGACAATTAAGTTCGTGAACTCTCCACTTTGTGCTTACATTGGCAGCACTGTACAAACAACTTGGTAAGGTTTCATACTCTTGGTATATTAGTGTCTCTCAGGGGTGTTTGTGTTGACATGTGGTGGTGTTTTATTGAGTGGCATAGATTATTATTGTGTGTTTTTGTGTGCCATCAGGAGAATGTGGGAGCTTGAATTGGAGCAACAAACATTACATTTCTTGTTAAACTAGGCAAGAGTGGAAGTAAAATCAGAGACATGTTAGTCCAAGTTTATGAGTATAATGTCATAAAGAAAATGGCGGTGTACAAATGGATTTAACATTTTTCTGAGGGGAGAGAAAGCATCACTGATGCAGGTCAGGGCAGCAAGTAATGAGCTGAATTGATAAAAACATGGCAAAAAATTTGTTGAATTGTGTGTCAAAATTGTCAGCTGACTGTGAGAAGCATAGCAGACCAAGTCAATGTCAATAGAGAAATAATCAGTAAAATCTCAACTGAAAATCTTTTTTTTTTCTTTTTTTTTTTTATATCTTTTTATATTTATAGAGAGTAATTATTTTATCTTCAGTGCATATTTATTTCTATTTTAATTTTGACAGATAGAGAGAGAGACAGAGACAGAGACAGCTAGAGAACCAAACTGTGGGAACTCCCCAGTTCAGCATGTGGGTCCTGCCTGGGCCGGAGCCGGGATTCGATCCTCGGTCCTCGTGGCCTCAAAGCGAGCGCTCAACCCGCTGAGCCGTCCCGGCTTTCCCCTCAACTGAAAATCTTGACATCATGAGAAAGGCATGTGCAAAAATTGTCCCGAAGGAGCTCACCAAAGGAGAGTTAAAGTTTGTCAAAGCCTTCTGGAGAAGGAAGACAATGTTTTGGGCCATATTATCACTGGTGATGAAACATGGATGTAGCAATACAACCCTGAAACAAAGCACTAAAGTGCACAATGGAAGTCACTCAATTCTCTGGCCAAAAATGTTTTGTCAGTCCAAATCAATAGTGAAAATGATGCTGCTAACCCTTTTTTATATCAGAGGGTTTGTTTATTATGAATTTGTACCAATTAGACAAAGAGCCAACCAAGTTGACTATTTGGAAGTGCTGCAAAGGATGCATGAAGAAGTTAGACACAGGCCCATGAGCCATCTCCTCTTGCTCAGACCCACTTCCACCCCTTGGGAGTGTACTTCTACTACCTTTATTTTTAATAAACTATTCTTTCACCTCAGTAAAAAAAAAAAAAAAAAAAAGAAATTTTAGACTTAAACGACCTGAACTTTTCACCCAAAACTCATAGCTCTTGTAGCACAATGATACAAAAAACTTACAGGGACTGTCTATGAGGAAATTTATAACCAGTAGACAAATCACTGTATTGGAACACCCTCTCTACTCAACTGATCTGGCCCCCAATGATTTTGTTCTTTACCCAAAGATAAAGGAAATATTGAAAGGAAGACATTTTGATGACATTCAGGACATCAAGGGCAATACAACAATGGCTCTGATGGCCATTCCAGAAAGAGTTCCAAAAGTGCTTTGAAGGGTGGACTAGGCAATGGTGTCAGTGCATAGCTTCCCAAGGGGAGTACTTTGAAGGTGACTGTAGTGATTGATATTCAGTAATGAGGTATGTAGCACTTGTTGTGGGATTAGTTTGCAAACTTGTCGGACCTTGTACCTTGTTAACCAGTTATTTCTTAGTCCTCAGGCAACTTACTGCTGAAACCCAAGACATTATCTCAAAGCTGACCAGCCCCTGGAAGTGATCTCTCAAATACCAGCCCTTGAGCCTGCCTGACCAATCACCTCCCTCCATCTTTCTTTGTTCTTCCCCAACCTACATACCTATACAAGCTTTTGGCCTCTCTAGGATCGGGAAGGTAGCCTTTGAGATAGATAGGCGTCTACTGCCTTTCCCGCATGTGGGCATTTTGAATAAACCTACTTTTCTTTCCACCAACCTTGTCTCTGATTTTTGGAAGTGGCAAGCAGCATCTGAACGCTTAAACAAAAATTGGTAACTGCAAGAGGATGTGGCTCAGAATGGCGAGTCCTCCTCCTTACTTTCCAAGGAGAGAGTGGGGATAGAGCAACTCTGCTAGTTCAAAGTCATAGCTTCTTGTGGTTGGCTGGCCCCAGCGAAGGGACTGCTGAGGCATCCCAGCATCTGCCAAGACCTTTTTGTCTTGGGGACTTTCTCACCTTCCCCATTCCCAGTGTTAGCCACCTGTAAATGCTTAAGCGAGTGAAAGAAAATGGTTGTTAGGGTCCAGAAACCAATGGCTTAGTCAGTCTGAGCCTTGTCAAATCAGAAGAGTGTACCAGGGACTCCTTGTCTCCACCATTGGAACCTGTTAGGCTAATGGCTGATACTGATTCTGAGCTTTCACACTGTCTTTGCTATTGCCAATCTGGGCCTCTCTGAGACCAATCTGTGGTACCAATTGGTTGGAGACTGGGTTTTGACCCACAGCTCCTCATTTCAGGATTTGGTTCTATGAGTACTAATATAGTTCTGGTTCTGGTTTGTTGTGATCTATGTGTCCTGTTTTGTTTATCCCTAGCCTGTATTTCCTCATTCCCCTTTCTTTTAGTCCTTGTGTCTTAAACTCCAATCTGATGAGGTGCTCTGTGTCTATACAATCTGAGCGGCCTCTTGGGTCATATATTAGCTAATCGGTACTATCTGACCTATGTATGTATTAGATTCTGAGGAGAAATGCCCCTTAACAAGTCTTTGAACTATTACATTATCTAGCAGTTACAACTGTTTTGTCAAAGGCCATAAAAATGGGATGAAACTTCTTATGGACAAGCCTTTATGATGGACTCTGACAAGAAGGGAACTCAATGGATGGTTCAGAGAAAAGGGGAACCCACCCGTCTCCTGATACACTTGTACCTGGACACCAACTCAATTTTCAGAAACTTGGGGAAAGTAAAAGTCTTAAAGTTTTTCTAACTCAGTAACTTTCAAGATCTTGTAGATAATCTGAAATGTAGTCTCTTAAACCAAAGCCCCACCCTTTTCTTTTTCTAGCTTCCTTGAAACTGTTTGGGGGCAATTGAAAGATTTTAGATCCTTTCTGCAATGTTGGTAATTCTGTTTTCTGTGTTTATATTTTATGTAATCTCTCAAGCCAAACCCCCACCTTTTTATTCAGCCTCATTGAAAACTGTTTACTGCCTCTGGATGGTCTCTGATATATATACGGTGATACCTTGAAGTCCAAAAGCCTCAAAACTCCAACAACTTGGAATCTGAATAAAAATAAAAAAATTTTTAAAAATCAAGCAAATTTTGTCTCGGAATCTGAACGCTGCTTTGGAATCTGAATGCCAACATGTTGCTCGCATCGGACATAGCGACTGTATGACCCATAGCTTTATCCGAACGCCCACTCATTGTTCAGATATACTTTGAGAGCAGTGCAGGGGAACTGGTCTAACACAGATTGTATAGGCAGCAACTCCTATCCCATCATAATGTATGACCAATCCATTGCTATAGTTACCTCTCTTATACTCTGGTTTATGCCTACAATTCCTGCCACCCCTAGGCTTTATTACTTAAGTTGTTGTCCAAAGCTGTATCTTGAGTGATTTTCATTGCTAATTGTGTGCCAATTTTGCATTATTTTTTTATATAACAAAAAGTAGTGATTTGCCATGGGACCTAAAAAGTGTAATGAGAACAATAAGAGTAAGAAGAAAACCGTTGGAGCTACAATTGAGGTTAAGAGAGATCTTATCGCTAAGCATGAAAGCGGTACATGTGTGACTGATCTCATTGTTATGTTTGGAATACCAAAATCGACTGTTGCTATGACTTTGAAAAATAAAGAAGCTATCAAAGGAGCTGATGTGGTGAAAGAAGTTACAACACTAAGCTCTAGAAGAATGAAAAGTATGGAAGAAATGGAAAAACTCCTCTTAGTTTGGATTAATGAAAAACAGCGTGCTGGTGATGTGATAACTGAAACAATCATTTGTGAAAAAGCCAAGGTTCTATGCAATGATCTAGGGAATAGCATGCCTGGTACTAGTGATCACCCCCTTGCAGCCAGTAGGTGGTGGTTTGAAAACTACAGAAGGACTGGGATTCATAGTGTTGTCACACACGGAGAGGCTGCAAGTTCCAACTCGGAAGCAGCAGAAAAGTTTGTGAAAGAGTTCAAGGAACTTGTGATAAGTGAGGGGTATGTTCCAAACCAAGTTCTTTTTTTTTTTTTTTTTTTTTTTTTTTTATTTTTTT